>JAQGAR010000014.1:0-46693 GCA_034697865.1 Oribatida sp. | reverse complement strand
CTTTGGTTCCCAAAAATATTGCCTAAAATTCAAACGATTATTACAATCAATAAATGTATTTATTTTGATAACATTGAAAAGTTTGATGCATTGCTTTGTCCAAAACGTCTGATATGTTGTGCTCTCACGTAAAATCAGTAGTAATTTGTTTTCATTTGGTTTTGTTTAATATTTGTTTTGATGTAATGAAGGCAATGGATATGTTGCAGACCTTGTGTTTTAGTGCAATAATTCGTATATTTATATGTGAAGGCGAAGTTCCGGTCCATTTGCACAATCAGGCATTAGATTGTAGAGTGTGCTGACCCTTCTTTAATTCCCAGGCTCTCTATGCTATCTGTGCTCTACAATGTTCTGAGCGCTCTTTGGGCTCTTTGGCTCACATCAACTCAAAAAGTGATTCGTCTCATTGACTATAGACATAACATGTTATGCATTTGTTAAAGTGGGGGTCGACAGGCAGGACTGCAGTCGCACAGCAGAACAGATACATACAAAAAGCGATAGAAAACTTTGGTGGAAGTCATTAACGGTTGCCTTTTGCACAAAACAGTTGATTGCATTGGCATCACATCAGACACAAAACCAAACTCTATTGAGATAAAGGGATCGCATTATTATCAGAGTTGAGGACAAAAATTAGTTCTGATTTTTAGTTCGTTTTCCGTTTTTTGCTTTTGTCGAAAAATCATTGAATACATTAATAGTTTTGCTTTTGTGTTAAGAGTACTACTGATATATTCATCGCATTTTGTTTGTCATATAATATCTATAGCTCTCCATTAATAGTATCACAACTAATCACTTAATACTAATATCAATGGAAATGAAATGTTTGACTTTCATTGTATGTGAGGCCCAAACATACATATCTGTACATTAAAAAGTCCAATAATTATGAGTTTTGCACACAAATAATGGTATTCAGTGTCGGAGAGAAATATCCGATTCTAGCGATGAAACGAAACCTTTGAATGTTTAATATATGTGTAATATATCCAGTTTTAGTGATTTCCTATTTGTGGGCCTATTTCCGGCCTAACCGAGTCATTAGGCATGTGTCCAAAAAGCGAATCTCTTTATTTTAGGTTAAGGCGCCCACAAAAATGTATTTGTAATGAAGAGTAAAGACTGGCAATACATGTCGCAACTCAAACGACTCAATGTTTGCAACTGATTGTTCCGATTAGACGTCTTTTAAGCAAAATTGCATTTTTTAACGATTCGACTGACTCTGTTCGGCACTGGGAGGTTCAATGGTAATTAAGCGCTGAGACCGGCCCACCCGACCCACTCGATTAAAAACAGATTCTTTGTTTCAGAGGAATATTTTTTCTTTGAGAAAGTTATTTGAAGTTATTTGTGATCGCAATAATAGAACGCATAAATGCAACGTCTAATACATCATTAGAGAAGATCCCTTTTTGACGCACAGCAGAATCACTCGAACCGCTCATTCGAGTCAAGAGTCACACAGAATAAAACAAACGCTCATTTTTCTAAGCAATCTATTTATAGGCGATCACTAATTTGCAAATTGAACCGAACAACAATTGTATTAACAAAGTTTGCCAAACACTCAGACTATTACTTCTCATCCATTTTTTCTTCAATACTTATCATCTTCTCAGAGCAAAAGTTTTTTATGGGAATATCGCCAGAAAGGGAATGACGCGAATCAAACATTCTTTGAAATTTAATTATCGCAAAATTTGCAATCCATTATTCATTTACTGTAAACTGTTTACCAGGGGTTTCAAAACCTTTCCAATAGGAAAATCTGGGAAAAGAAAGTCCCAAAACTAATTATTTTGATTTACTCCTCTCTCACAACATTTCGATTGAGAGGAATATTCTGTTTGCCATAACTTTCACATAAATGTCAATCACTTTCAATCGTAAGTCAATTCCTTAAACACGATTATAAATCACTATCGCAATGAAAAAATAAATTCTTGACTTATATTTACTCATCCATAATATCACTTTTGAGTTGTCACTCCTTTTATTCAGGGATTAGCAAGGTAAACGTGTCTACTGGGCCCACACGATTCGTGTCTCAGGGGGTACAAATAGGGAAGAAAAGAGGATGAAAAGCGCGCATTTTGAAAATGTTTTTTTAAAACTAAAAATTGATAAAACTTGCTAAAATAGATTATTTGTATTACATCACTTTACCAAGTTTTTTTTGAGGGATGAGGGCTTTCTGACCTTATTTTGTCTTAGGGGTTTCCAAAAGTATCAAAGGGGGTTCAGTCTGACTCCCTTAGCGAACTCTATTTAAGATAAATATTTATATTTGGTTTTTGAATATTTGTGGTTTAAGAATGCACTTAAAAATAGGTAAAATAAAGTGAATGTAAAAAAATGAAAATATGATAAGAAAAAGATTTCAATGCAATCTTGCAATCAAATGAAAGTTATTTTAAGTTTTGATTTTTGCTGATCTCTCATACCCGTACTCTACCGCACAATGTTTGATAGGATGCTCGAAAGATTGTGTCACCACTTTTAAAGACTTTCCAATCAGAAATCGACAAACTGAGCAAAAGGAGCAAATCGGCGGAAGCGGCCTTCCTCTACATATACAAACGAATTATCGATATTAAGGGTAAGTTATATTAAAATTGTTTCGCAGCCAAATATTTTGCAAATGTAACCAAAAGTTATGCAATTGACTATCGCTTAAGTGAACAGCGAATTATTTAAGCAATAATAACGCAAAAAGAGCAAATTTCCTGAATTGGGGTCCACTGAACAGAAACAATAAAAATTGCACTCAGTATGAGTATGAGAAGCGCTTTTGATAGTCTGGACGGCAATTTATTGAAGAGCATAGAATGTGAGCTTTTAGTACAGTTTCTCTGCACTGACAGAAAAAATGATTTTTCATTGATATCCTCGCAATTGTTTTAAAGAAAAGAGTGTAAGAAAGAGGACAACAGTTTTAATTATGCGAATATTATTTGACAAAATAAAATAACTTAAAATAAAAGAAAATATTGTCGGAGAAAAGGGGAACTCTCTTTGAAATGGTTTATCAATGCTATTGAATAACCAGAGCATTGGCTATAAGTCAGTGATGCTGTGCTGTTTGCGCTGATAGAGAAACATGTGATGCCAAGCGTGACAGGAAGAAACGCATGCTTTGATTTGCTCGTATCCAACACTCGTCTCATCGCACAGGCATTTCATGTGTTATCCCAAACTCTTCTCTGACTATTCAATGAAGACAAGAGAAGACTGACTACTAATGCAATGCCGATAGTAATACAGAGCAGCAAAACAATAACAAATGACATTTAAAATTGAATTGAAATCATACTTAAAACTCTTTAATAGTGTAATGAGTGCTTCGCTAACAAAACTTAAATTCATAATTATTTTCAATAAAGTCATATATTCAAGAATTATATGTATTGTATATATTCAAAGCCATATATAAAGCTATTGTTTGATTTATTTCTCTGTCTTTCAGTTCATTCTTTTTTCCCGAAGTTTTGCTTTGAATCTAATTTCTGTATTTCATTAATGCATTCAATTTTTTTGTTGTTCTCTTATTTAAAGTAAAATATTTGAAGAGAGAGTGAATATGAGATAAAGAGTAAAGTTTTCGTTAAAAAAGGCACAACTTTTCAAATTTTGTTTCACAATAGAATCGCGAATCGATTTAATTTTGAAAATTTCCTCTTGCAATAAGTCATACAATCTTTTTGACTCTAAAACTGTGAATATTATGATTGTATTGCAGCAAAATTCGAGTAATCATTTCACTGAAAGTCACATTCAATTATTTCAATAAAAGCCAGACTCAGGTTTAGACTCTCGGATATCGTCTCTCGAGTATAGACTTTAATTTGAAAGCTTCAAGAATTTTATCTCTAATTTTGACAACTTTTGGAAAAACAATTATCCAAACAGATGAAAAAATGGACAAGTACATACTCGTATATAATAATAATAATATACATTCATATTAAATAATATGCACTCAGAATGAGAGCTCAAATCATTTCTAATAAATGAGTTATCAAATGAAACAACAGTTTTATCTGAAAACCAATATTTTTTAAGCAGAAAAATAATTAGAGTAAATGTTCTGCTATTATGTTGTGCTGTCTTTTGAAGTTTATGTTAGGCTCAGATCAGACATG
Source organism: Oribatida sp. (assembly GCA_034697865.1). Classification (NCBI taxonomy): domain Eukaryota; kingdom Metazoa; phylum Arthropoda; class Arachnida; order Sarcoptiformes; species Oribatida sp. Next base: position 42,539 of record JAQGAR010000014.1, on the reverse strand, counting down.
TCTTTATGTCTGTACTCCAGTTCCCGATAAAGTAAACAGAGAGAACAATCATTATTCAATACATACCTGTTATCTAATTTGATAGTTCATTAAATTATCGATTAAAATACAAAATAAAATGTTTTGTAACCAATAATTAATTGTTTTCGTAAAACACGAATAATCTTTTACTGAAAATATAATAAGAATTTAGTTCTGAGTCAGTCTTAACGCCAAAACTATTTTCCGAAACCATTATCTGATTATTCGATTGTGTTTTTTCATTATTTTTCAAACTTTTCTTCATTATTGGAATTTATTTATAAATAATGTTTTACTTCTCATTCTTTGGATAAAATTCTTACCGATTTGTTAGAGAAAAATCAGATAAATATTTTTACTTTTTTCGACGTTTTTCTGTGGATTTACTCGATTTTACAATTTTTCAAAACTTGATTTGATTTATTAATGCCTTTACGTTCAAAAATCGTGTGTAGATTATAGTCGTGTTTCTAATTATTTTAGGCATAAATTTTTTTCACTCGTTTATTATCGATCAAAGAGTTAGATTAAATGCCTTCAAATATTTGCTGAACTCTTTTTCAGTATTTGCACTGAATTTTCAGATGTTTTTCAATATAAACTTGGTTTTGATTTCTTTTACCCGAAATTATTTTTGTTTTTTGAAGAACTGATTCGTTTAAAATTTAAAGTTGTATTTAATGACAGATATTTTTCTTCTTTCATTTCACTACTATTTCTCTACACATGTTTTGACTCATCAAACACCACATTATATATCATAAGAAATATAATGAATTTCGAAAATATATTTTTTAAGCAGAAAATTGTTTAAGTTTTACAAGTCTTTGGCTCCGAATCAGTTGTTTGTGTCGAACATTTGTTCGTTTTCGCCCACATATCACTCAAGTGATGGATTGATTCTCATCATCAAAATCAGAGTAAACTCTCTTTTTCTAGTATTTCGAAATTAGTTCCTCGGGAACTGATTCACAAAAATATTAGACATTTACTTAGAAAATTGAATCACATGCTTATAAATAAATGCTTTTGTCCTAGAACCAAATTATTGTAACAAAATATCTCTCATGAAATGCATTGAAAGTCAAAAATAAAATTTTAGTTTTATGTTAATTCGAATATAAAATCGTTAAAAAATAAAATACAAGTTTTTATTAATTTTCATACATTTTGCAGACGAAACCATAAATTGCTAGTAAGTAAAGACAGAAATAATATTTAAACTCAAATATTTATTAGAATTTATTGGAATATAATTCTAGATTTTGAACGATTCGAGCGAAAAATGTAAAACATTTCTAATAAAATATAGCATAATATCAAATGTCATTTTAAATATTTAATTACAAAATAATAAAAAACTTGTCATTCGCTCTAAAAAAGATTCATCCGAATAAGAAAAAGCTGATAATAAAGAAAAATATCAAATTAGGATTCCTTGTGTTTTCGAACAGAAAAATCTCTTCTTTCAAGTTCTTAGTTATTATATCTGATATCTCTCGCAATCAAATTCAAGTAAAAAACTCTTAAATATCTCCAAACTTGCTCTCTCTCTCTCTCTCTCTCTCCCGCTCTCCCTCCCTCCCTTATGTGCTCTGGCAATAAATTTTTGGTTATCAGCTCTTTTATATTTGTTTTGGAAGAGAATTTTATTCGAGAGACTGTACTGTATTAGTATTAGTGGGGAATCATAAAGAAAATCTTTACGAATAATTTTAAAATTTATTGGAAAACATTGATTTAAAATAAGTTTTTATTTTATTTTTGGTTCAAATAAGTGAAGTCAAAGCGAGAAAAAAGCAAAAAATTTTATTATATGTTTGGCAACGATTATAAATTAACTTCAAATTCATAGCATATTAGAAATGCAATACTCTATTAAGTTTATTGAAAATAAAAATACTGAGAAATGTTATGTCGTCTTCTTATAAAAGTTCAGTGAAAAGACATTTATATTTATCGTAATTATCGCTCGTATTTATTGGTAATGGCTTTTGGTTTCTGTGTGCCATAGTCTGTGTGGGTCTTCGTTGGTGTCGATCCGAACGCATTCAAAAAATATTCTCATAAACCGAGTCTTTGGGAGACCATAAAACTCTATTCAGACCAATACATAAATCAGTATTCAATAGTCATTCAAATGATTCGATTTTGACTTTTATAGTCGTTTTCAATACATTGAATTACATTGAATTTATTCAATCATTTCAAATGTTTTATCACTCTTTTGCTCCATCTCTTACATAATCAGTTAATCACTGATCTGTCTCTCTCTTCTACTCTCTATTAATCTCATCTCTTCAGATGTTTCCTTTTCTGTTGGATGCGCTAACTCTTGATTATAACACCTTATCTCTAATTCATTAAATTAGATATTTTTGTTATTGTATTTAATAGTAAATCAAAGAACGAGTGCTTACAATATGTGGCGTTCGAGCGATTGATTTACAACTGATTCTAAACACTAATAATTAATTTGATTTGTATTTGGGTTTCGATTTGATTTTGAGTTTAATTATAGAAACATTTAATCAGAAAACTCACGAAAACTCGAATTCAAGTTATGGCTAACTTTCTATTTGAGTGGAGCTCCATATGAGTTATCATCAGATAATGGATCCAAAGCCGCTTCTGAAGCGGTAGGGAATGACAGTCAGTCATAGGTCAGTGTCATCAATATCATATATTGAATGTGATGACAATAAGGCATATGTGGTGGACTGGCCAAGAATGGAAACACAGGTGCCATAAAATATGATTGTGTCGTACGAGTGATGCCATACAATGAAACACATAAAGAATTCAATGAAAGAATTGTAAAAAATGATTATTTATTGCAATAGTGATGATCCATATCCAGTTCCTCTGTTATTGTTATTTCTACTGCATAGGAGAGGATAAACGCATTTCTCTCACACTCTCGCAGTTGTCAAACATTATTCTGCGATTGTATTAAAAAAAAGTTTTTATTTTTTACATTTGTTATATTCAAAAACATTGAAGCATTCATGAATGGATGCTCGACACTGGATTTCCTTTAAAGCATAATATCTGGTCTACACTCCATTGCTTATTGAAGACGCGCTCAGACCCACCATTCCTCACCCCTGAAATGCATTCAAAATAAGTGATGCGAACCAAAGATTTTCAAAATATTTTTGGTCGGGTGTTGTCCACAACCAATAATATGTATCATAAGATTTTTATTGTCGACATTTGAAACAAACTTTTTTTTTGAGTTAAACTTTTTAAACAAAAAGTAACGAAAAATTTTAGTTCAAAACTCAATCATTTTTATGATCTTTTTATCTCTTTGTAAGATTTCTCGAGTTTCCTGTCAGTCTGCACTCCGGTGTTTAAAGGCCCCCTGGACATCCCTGTTTTACTAAGTTACTAATGAACTAGAAATTCGCTGACTTGATTATTTATGAATAGTTGTGAATCAATAGATGTTTTGATTTGCAATGAAAGGTATTAAATGAGAGCAAAATTCATGAGAAGCGATCAAATGATATGAAGAGTATATAAGCGATTAATTTGAAAGACTGCCCCCAAAACATTGACCAATCTTTGAAAACAGTTTACAAAATTATAACTTCCGTTGGATTGAGTAATAAGTTGTTCTATGGATGAAAAGTTTATTGCATAACAACTGTTTGCTTTCCAATGAACTGATAACCTGTGTTGTCGTCGATGATAGTCCGGAAATTTGAGTTTTTCATTAGGTTTTACTCACCAGTAAATCGGGTGCTTTAAGGTTTGGGTGTGGCGTTCAGTTTCTCTTGACTTCACATTTTATATAACAAAAACTTTAATCATTGAATTAGACTTTTTCATCATTGATTACCTTTTTATGGTGTGTTATCAATAAGGATTGCTCACAGCACAGCACAGCGGATGTATTTATTCCTCGAGAAGAGTCTATACATTTGATATAATAAATGTATTTTCAATATTGATTTCTTCAAATCCTTTCAATTCAATTCATTGACTTTTTCACAGACTTCTCGATTCACTTCAATTTGTTATTCAATTTTTTCAACTCAACTAATAATTCAATTCATAGATAGAAAAAAATTCTGACTTTTGGATGACTATTGTGTTGTATTCAAGTAATTGATTACTATTTGATAGAACTATTGCTTTCTGTGGCAATCAATTTGTCCTCTTTTTCTTTTTTTTTTGCAATCAATTTTATAAACATTTCTTTTCTTCAAAACTATGTTTGGATTCATCCGATGAGAATCGGAAGTCGAAGTAGTTTTTCATACTTTTCTCGCATCCAATCGAAAGATGAAATATATATTTATTTCAGTAAAAGTTTTGTCTATTTATGTTTGAAATTATAGTAAATATTTCTCAAATTAATCCCAAAACCGACAAATCATTAATTAAATACAGAAATAAATTTATAGTATCCGGTCGTCGATCAAAATTATAGCTCAAAAGTAAATTATTCAGAAAATAGTTGTCTTAAATCAGACATCAATTAAGACGAGAAAATCGACTCTGAATTCAAAGGATATTTAAGTTTTGAAATTCACATCAAATGATCCCTTCATAAAGCGTTTCCTTAATTAAATCAATAAAATCGATTTTAATCTTAACTCAAATGATGGCCAATGAATAAGACCGGAAGAATGAATGACTTCTTTGGTGAGTCATCATTGAAATTCTAAAAATGTCCTTGCTCTTTGTCAAACAATCAATAGATGAACAAAATTCAAATTTGGATTCATAATTGATATTTTGTTGCTTTAAAAATGTTTTAATTAAAAACAATTCTTAACATTAATTGTTTGCTTACATTATTGTGAAAACAATGATAATTGTTTCGGATTCAAAAACAGTTGATTCTTTTGAAGCAAACAAAACCAGGAATACGAGGAATTCTGAGATTTTCGGTGATATTTAGTTTAATAGCTATTTCTAGAGTGCATTCTCCACATAGAGATAGAGGTCGTAAATGTGAATATTATTTTGCTTTTGTTTTTCATTATTTTAACAAAAGATGAACAAAATTTTATTCACCAGAATCTGAAGGAATCCGAGTCTTAATTTCATGTATGGATTCCACACAAGTTTTTCTTATTCCCTCTCATTATTTATTCAGCAAAAACTCGGATTTTATTATTATATATAAACTAAACTTTAAAGTTATTTATCAAAAATTTTGAATATTGATGTGTTTGTGGTGTCTTATGATTATTAAAATCTTTGGCACAAAAAATAATATAAATTTAAGATTCATTTTTATTCTTTGTTTGATATTAAACTTTATAGACTGTAATATATGTTTTCAATTTAAACGTTTTCGGTATTATTTTTAAAAATATAAAAATCTATCGCATGAGACGATTCGCACTTTGAATACTAATATCAAGTTTTTTGTGTAAATATTTAATGAGAAATTTTTGAGCTTAATATCTGTATTTCACACTAAGAGTCCTCAAATGAATGTCAAATGTAGTTTAATGTACAATCAATTTGTTAGAACCCCCTTATACTTGTGCTTTACACTGGATTTTTCGGCTAAATAGTCAACATTTTAATGATTAGCAAAAAAAGTAAGAAAAGGTTATTCAGTGTAAACTCATAACAGAGTTAAGAGATATTTAGTGCAAATTCTCATACATTTTACACATCGAATCATATTTATAATAATAATAAAAATAATGAAATATTTTAACTATTAGTTCGAACTTTTAGGAGAGGGAGAGAGAGAGAGAGAGAGAGAGAGAGAGAGAGAGATCTTAATAATGTTTGATAGTCGTGATGGATATACACCCAATCTCACAGTCAATGTATTGCATGAATGCCAGTACAGTGCCTATGCTGTACACCCACTGAATTTATTTATTCATTAATGTTTGGCCATTTCAATCCCTTAATGATTATTTTTTCTTATTTAAAATCTATGTGCTTTTGTTCGATTGTTCCTGTTATGCCCTCTCATCCCCTGCCTTCACCCCCACTATAAGCCTCCACCGACTACATTAACGCACCTTTTCCTCCAAACTCTAGAAATTGATATCAAAAACACTCGAAAAACTATTTTATTTCTTTTCGAAGAATAAGAAAGAAAAATCATTAGCAATAATATTAGGGTTTAATACACTATTTTAGTCAGTTTTGGCACAGAATGACTTTCAAACCATTCATTCTCTTTATATTTAAATTCTTCGACTAATCAATTGCTTCTTTGGATATAAAAGATAACTTCAAATACTATTATATTCGAGGAATTATTTCCTTCTAATGAACGATAAAATTATTTAAAAGCCATTAAAACCATAAAAGATATACAATTTATTTCTAAAATGCATTTATTTGTGTCTTTAGAAAAATCAGTTTTATATGAATTCACTGTAAATATTCTGAAAGTTAACGCATATAATGGACTAAAAATCTCAAATTTATAAAATACTGCGTTTTTATGATTGGTAAAAGTGTTTGAGATTATCAGTAAAGGTATATTTGCAGCAGATGTGATGCAAATTTCCAGATTAGTTATAATTTTGTAGACTTTTTAATTAAGAGTCATTGAGTTGATTAAAATACTAAAACATTAACACAATATTAAATGTGATGATATGACACACATTCGAGTGAATCCGCGATATTAATAATTGAATGAAATAATGCAAAACATGTCGGATTACTTTACTTTTCCTATTATATGATTTACTGTCGAGAAATTTAGTTTTCATTCCAAGTCAAGTGCACAGAATATAAGTGGCTCTTCATTAGTGCTAACAGATGCGGACAGTGAGCTCTAGTTATCTAATTCTTAATATCAGGTCCACCACTGAATTTGATGAATGAGAAAAGTCGTGTAAAATAGAGGACTGGGTTGGAATGCGGTTAAGCATAACATTAGCAATATTTAAATTAATGTTATATTGAATTCATCTAATAGTCAACGATAGTAACTGAGGAACGATAGCCATTCACTTGGATTTCGTACAATATATCATCCGCTGATCATATCAATGATAATGGGCTCTAATATGTATCACAAGAGCTCTATCTCTGCTATAATTACTTAATTAAATGAGCTGTCAATCAATTTTTGCAGTTAAATTAAAACGTTTGCTCGATTCAAATGTAATATAGACCTCAGGAACAAAGTTTTTAATAGCAAAGGATAGTCTATGGATTGTCAGCGAAAAATTGATAGCATTTAATGTATTTCTGGAAAATGATAGGACTGGGGTTCACATTATCGAAATGAAAGTAGTGTTGGCTCCTATGTAGTGATGTATATAAAACATCGATTCCCACGAGAGATGCGAAAAAGAGTACAGACAAGTCTTAAGTGTCTAAATATTGGAAAGGCTTGTGTTTGAGACCAAATAAAATATAGCGATCACTAGCCGATGACCATTAGGTTATGTACTCGACTGGCAATCGCTCACACAATAGCTTCGTATATATGCTGGTAATGCTTCCCAATAGAGTTGTACCGTTCGGTCAATACATTATATGGCGCTGACATATATCGGTGCCGAACACTCAATTTAATGTTATATTCGCCTGAGTCTTGTAATAACACTCTGTTGAGTCTGTCATCATAACTGAATTACCAGAAGAAGAACACTCCAAATGTTTTACCATTGATTCACTTAACACTCTGAGAGCACTGGCTTTTGGCGCCTTTGATCTCAACAACTCTACAAAAACAACTGCCAAATGAAAAATATCTCAATTTCTAACCGATAGATAACTGGATGACCAGAGAGTCAGAGCTATAATGAATTGATACTAAATTATTCATTTGTTTGAGTGCATCAGAAGCAACTTTAACGCCACACCACTAGTCTTTATATGGTTTTTATGGTGAGCTTCAAAAAGCAAAAATAACTCATTGACCGTCAAATTATCGGATGGTTTTGTCGGTAGCAATATATTGATGGTATAATATTTATACGGTTAGACCCGCGCCCTCTCCTCAGAGGATTGAGTTCACACCATTGCAACAGATGTCCAATAAAACAGAATATTTGGGTAAAAGAGATCCAGAAATGGTTGAGTCGAGAATGAAATCAACTGCTAATCCATTATTCAGTGCTGACAAAGCAATTGCTGTAAAATTTCTTTGCTATCTGTTTGTCACAAATAAAAACACATAAAATTGAAAAAAGCTTTTAATTCTTTGTAACTAATTTGTGATTCATTCGAAATACTTCTAATTATTTCACATTTCCAAAAGTGATCTTTGAATTTGAATTTATTCCAATTACTTAATTTAATTTTTCGACTTTCAAAGACTAAAACTTTTATTTTATAAATAGAAAAATATTTCACTCAAACATATCGCTTATTCTCTCTCTCTCTCTCTCTCTCTCTCTCTCTCTCTCTCTCTCTCCCTTTCTCTCCTGTTTTCTCCCCAAAAGACATATTCAAAGTATTTGTGCCCAAAACTAATTTGTTGAATGCAATGAATAAGTAGTTGATTGCATATCAAGTATTAATACCGTAGGTCTGAATAACTGAATATTTGTGTTGAAGTCAGCAAAAATAAATAACTTATAGCTTAGACACACATTGAGACTTCATTAGTAATTGCTCAGTATCTGCACTCTTATGTATGTGTGCTCTCTGTGCTCATGGATCACATCTCTGAGTTAGGTTTTTTGCTCTTCTCTTTTTTCAACGCTTTGAATATTACGAAAAGTCTGTTGCGTTGCGAGTCATTTACTAAACGCATCTTATAGTCAAATATCTTCGGTTTTTTCATACGCTATACAAATAGAAACAACAAACACTACTGTGAGGAACGGGAGGAAGTGGTGGCAAATATAGATTGAAAATGAGTTTTCCTTCCAATCCTCAAAACATTTTTTTTTTATAATCCCTGGTATATATGTCTATAACATAGACTTATGATATATTTGGCTTTTAATCGGTCGGCATTTGTTTGAAACACTGAAAATCATTTAAAAGTTTCCATTTCTTATATCTTTTCTAAAAGCTTTGTCTGAAGACTTCTCGGTCTTCTCTAATGTGAAAAACATTTAATTTAGTGCAAAATTTTGTGGTTTCTCTCCTAAGCTGTAGTTTAAACACTTGTCTACCAGAGAATCCCCAGTTAATGCAATGTCATCTTTTAAGGACTGTCCCCCTAATAAAAAGAATATGAGTTCTTGTGTTGTGTTTGAACATAATTTAGTATTGAGGCAGTGCTCGTCCCTGAGATCATCTTCACTGAAGAGCACAGCGAATGATGTAAACCGTGTCTGAGCCGTAAGACCAAACAATTTGTCTGCTGATGTCTCAAAACCGGCAGAGCTTTACCAAAGCTCGGAGATGAACCTCAATGAGTGTGGCTTTTGAAAAGTGAGCTCAGACAGGGTATGACAGAGTATGAGCTCACTCTCATTCTTGTTTTACTCCTTTTGTTGTACTCATTGAATTTGTGTCGATTATAATAAGATTTTATGTAATTTATCTCTCATTGAGTTCTACTCCTAATGTTGTTTATATTGATATTCATTACAATCGCCGCCCAATCAGTGATTGTTGCTGAGATCAAGCGACTCGAACCGCCACCAAATAACATCTCTCCCTCCCGTCGTCGTGAATCGATGCCAAACATAGTTTTTGTCTTCTTTATCACTATTTTTAAATTAGTTTTTGACAGAGTTTGCACTCAAAATATAATGACTTTCTTTGACTGATGTCTGAACAGCACTGATCTGATTAGTGATCCCTCTTCTAATCATTGCCTTTTTCGCTATAATAACTTTTATTGTTTTCCTTAATTAATGACATTTAGCTCTGGTTTTCAGATTTACAATACATTAATGGTCTGAAAGGCAAGATTAGTTGCTGTTCTTGTTCTTCGAATTTGAAGTTTTCTTGGTTTTTCTTATTTTGTTAGTTCAATACTGTTCTGTAAATTTTTTATTCAATTTATTTTAATCTTAATTTCGCGATAAAGCGATAAAATATGACTTTGAATTCACATCACATTATTTAAAGCACTCAACTATTGGAGCAAATAATTTGATTTAATCTTCAATTGATTTATAAAATAAGCAAAAAATCATTTATGTTTGACCTGAGAGTCAATTTAGAAATAAACTAAAAGATCTGAAAAAATCGAATCAACAGAAGAAAAAATGTGAGCACTCGAGCACTTAATGGTACGAGGAGTTAGTGGTGAATATGGTCTGTCTTATGCTCTATGTTTCGATGGGGACCACAGATGAGAAACTGTGCGAAACAACCAAATAATGATTATTATATTTTTTTGTCTAACGTCACGCATTTTTCGACTTGTGCTCTATCGCACTGACAGTTTGTTAGTTTCTCGAACGACAAACCAATGATAGATTGACGACAGTTGTGCTGCCATACCGTACCCCAACATATGATCCATAAAGCACTGGATTCATTGGTCGATATAAGTTATTATTCAACTAAATATAATATAATGTCTTTTGATATCTTTGATGAACTCGAAAGATGTGCTCACATTAATTGAAGCAATGGATTCATATAGAGTTGGTCTAAGTTTGTCTCTGGCATTGCCTCTTCATTGGTTGTCGATCCCCTTCTGTAATGCCTTTATGGATAAAGTTATTTGGATTCTCGACTGTTCGAGTCATTTAAGTCATTTCAGTCATTAGACATGATTTGCGAATTTTTTTCTTAACTGCATTAAAGCCAAAGATTGAAAGGAACTGATAACGAATGCTAACAGTGATCAAAAATCACAGCACTGGTAGCTCTTTCCAAATGAGAACCGAACCCCATATACTGGAAATATATTGGAGAAACTGATATTTTCTCTGAGAGCTCAAGAAATTCTTAGATAAGTTATATATGGATTTTGAAGAGTTATTAACTAAAAGAAGTCAAAAAGTATTTAACAGAGACTGCAATGCAATGCATATCATCGAAGTTGATGTCATCGAATAGAGCCGAAGGCATATCAAAACATTACTTCGATTTTCTTATGGTTTTCCGTATTTTTCTTCCAGTTTTGGTTTTCTTTTTGATCAGACTCTTATCCAATAATATATGCGTTTTATTAAAACTTGAGTAGTCTTAGTGATAGAGTGGTGGGTGACTTATGCTTCACTTTTTTACTGGCACTCAGGGCTAATGATCTGATGGCCTCTCATATAATTTATTTGCTCGTTTGCTTCACAAATCCGATATTGAGTTTTGTATCCCTCTCTTGATTCAGGCGATGGAATGTTGTTATTAATGGATTTTTTCATCGCCAAATCACACCATTATAATATCATGTTCTTAACCCCTCTCTGTTCTCTCTGTTCTCTCTGTTCTCTCTCTCTCTCTCTCTCTCTCTCTCTCTCTCTCTCTCTCTCTCTCTCAACTCATGCACAATATTAAGATATATTTAAGCATTGAATTTAATATCAATTTTTGGTTAAGATAATCGATTAAAAACACACAAAACCCCATATTCTGTAATCTCTTTCATTTGTGCCTCAAATCTATTGATGATATGAACACTTGTTTTATCTCCGATACTATTAGTAGACTTTTAAAATACTTTTAAGAATACAACGATTTTTGTGAAAAGGATTGAAAGTCAAATCGCGAACAAAATTTTGTTTCAAAGCAAAACTTTTCACTATTTATTTGAAATAAATTTTTAGGATTTTTCCGAATATATTTTTAATTGAATTTCTAAGTTTGAAAAACTAGAGTTTAATATAATAATTATTTATTCCTTTAATCTTTTCAAATGAATGGTGAAATAGTTTTCAAACTCAGACAACCATTTTTCAAATTCAAACTTTTATATCGAGCGATGAATTTTGAAGAGAACTCAGATCTTTAGACTATTTTAATTTGTTTTCAATGGCGTCTCTTGAGAAGAGTTGAGTGAAGACCCGGAATCTAAATGGTTAGGGATATTGTCTCAAGTTTTTTATGCCAAACGTTAATGTCTTTATTGCCTCCGAATATAATAACATTGAAAGTCTTGGTTTTTGGAAAAGGCTATGGAAGTGGTGTTCGCAAAATTGTGCTGTACTTCAAAAAATGAGATTATAATTGCATATTATCATTGAATTTTAGACAAAAACTCTCTCACATCAGTTTATTAGGTTATTGAAATGGTTGCGAGCACCGGGCTCTCATGTTTGTCAGGTTAGGGTTGGTTTAGGCAGCGCTGGCAGTGAAGTGACTTGTAGTGTATTGAAGAATACACTGAATATGCTGTGCATTACAATTATAATTACATAATAATGATTATGTTTCATAGCTGTTGACTTTTATTTATATTCTGAATATACAGTATATACAAAACTCCTCATTGAATATAATGTACTGAAAATTGTATTTTTTGTTTTGCATGCAATTTATGGAGCGGTTGAAGAGAAGTTCACTTCTTATAATTTGTCTAAATTAATATTACGAAACATTTAATTTTACTTTCGAAGTAATTGATTCTCGACTCCGACTTTGACTTTAATTTATTTACCAAATTAACTGATAAATTAGCTTAAAAATAATAAACTACTTTTTCATAGAGCAGTCAAATTTATACCGGATTTGAGTTCTGAAACGTCTTAAACTACTTCTGAATTAAGTAACAAATCATTTAAATTAAATTATGCTTAAGTTTTGTCGAAACCGATCTCTCAATCGTCGATTTCATATCTGAAATGTAGTTTCGGTTTAATTAGAGTTAATTACAAATTTAGTATTTTTCATAATTTAGTTTCACTTTTCGATTAAAAGTTAAATGAGTAAGGTCATTCTTCTAAAGTTTTTAATTTAAGCAAGAATCTGATAAAAAAGTTAATACTATTAACAGGAAGATATTGAATGCAGTTTTGGTTTTAATCCTAAGTTTTAAATTGTTTTTGGTTTTAATGGTTTTCATTGAAATTTGTGTAAAATCTATTAAAGAGATAATGAAAGGAATAAATCGAACGAAAATAATTAGTTTAATCACAATTAGAAATAAAATTTAAGTATAAAAGAGGCGAACGTCTGATAACAGATAATAAATAAAAACATTTTGTTTGAAAAGCTATTGAAACAAACAATTAATTCGTGACTGAATTAGAAGTTCTTTAAGTTCAGTATTAAAAGGCTTTTCCTCTGATATACAGTTTAAGAGTATTTTTGTCTTTAACCCAAATGTGCTAATTATGGGACGCCATCAATGATGGCTATAATTGATTGTTAGCTCATCTCAATAGTGAATATGAAGAGAAAGAGCCGAATAAAAACATGATTTTTAATTTTTGAGGCCGGAAATGCTCCAAGATAGATATTAAAAATAGTGTTTTGCGTGTAGTACTAGTCCTGAGTCTCACAAGAGGTAAGCGTTCGATTAAAGCTGATGTTCTCTCTGTCTGTTCGACCTGTTATTAGGCACTTCCTCTCTGATCCGTGAATTGTTAGTTAGATTCTGATTCATTAGACTCATCCGATTGGTCGGAGCGGTCAGTGAGCCGACAGACACACGCAATCAGAGCGACATTTACTGTGAACTGTATTTATAAATAAAGAAATGATTATCTCTGAGAATATTATCGCTATTTATAAGAATATATTATTTTGAGTTCATTTTATTGTTATAATAGTATTTGAGTGAAGAAAACAACTTTTTTCACTTCCAAAGCAATTTTCGACTTTTGACTGACAAAATTGAAAGGGAAATGCAGGCAAATGCCCGATAAATATCTTTGTTACGGGATGTGTCGCTCTTCTCTTTATTTGAGACCAGAGACAGCACTGGAGCTCAGAATGCAAGGCACAGACGTTAGCTCACACTCTTTCTGTCATTTAGCGTCGATTATTGTGTTCTTGGAGATCATCATTAGAGCCGTTCTTTGTATAATGTCATGAAAAGTGGGCGAACGGATCGCCAAAAACGATACGATATTACACTGTTTGCAAACTTATTCCTTATGTTTTGCTTAGCCTTACATTAATGCCAATAGCATTTCAATCGAGGGCTGAATCAAAATTGTGTATAAAAATAAGAATAAAAATACATTAGAATATAATAAACATAAACTATAATAAGTTATATAACTATGATATCAAAATTTTATATATATTTAGATTTTTATTCGCAAAAATATTTTATAGTTGTGTTTTAATGCCAATAATAGCCGAACCACTTTTGTGTTTGAATGGATGGGCAATAATAGCGTTCGGCGGCGAGAAATCATTGCCTCCAATCTGATCACCGCCTTTCTCGTGACCGGATTTCAATAGATTTAAAACCATTTTTATACACTTTTATAAATATATCTTCGGGTGGAGAGTAATGTGTTAAAAGAGGCTCAAAAAGAGGAGAGCGCTCCGGCATATGAAGTGATGCTCGCAATTGTATTCTATGCTAATATGACTTAAGTCAAGGACAGTACCCATAAGAAGCTCTAACAAAGTTCCAGATAATGCCTGATATCTATGAAGCAATTCGATGGCCAATGGATTGCAATCTCGAAAGTGAATTAGAGTTATATATATTTATTAAAACAATGACCACTTTTCTGGCTATATGTGCGCTATTCGAGGCTATTATTGAGCAATGAGAGGGCCGGTCACGTCTTCTTCTTATTGCCATCAAATAAAAATTGCTCTGAATTTTTAGGCGATAAAATAGCAGTGGAATAGTGGCACTCAGTGGTCGAACCCGAACTCAATGGCACTAAATTCTATCCGAATTCTGTGATAGACTTAATCTAATGTGAATCCAATTTCACTTTATGTCAGATTCTGTGCTTCACTTAAGTTTAAGTTTTGCTCATATTTTAAAACTTCTTATTCGACAAAAATATTTCTAAAATTTGATATTAACCTCAAATGCAGTATTGCTTCGAATTTTATGTGTTTTTGTTTAAATATTTGATATAATTTGAGATTTTCTTGTTTTAATACTATTTAGAAGTTATGATTTCTATGATATGATATATTGGAATCCGTTCCTGCATTGGTTGGACTATTCATATCTGACTGATATGTTTGTCGCACCTAAACCTAACCAATAGTCTTGAGTTGATCTGGTATTTGCGCACTACCGCACACATACACTCATCTTACATATCGAAGAACAGCACACAATCATACATACCGTTTAGATTGTAAATCGTTAGACATTGCAGATAGAAATTGTGTGTGTTTGAGCACAACAGACAAAAGCCAATCACATTTATAGCACAGGCCTTCTATTCGGAGCAGTTCGCCTTCGATGCGAAACTTTTACTAATTTTTTGTTCGAAAAGTTTTGACTATTGATTCGCTTCCAATCTCTTGACTCTTACGCTTCACATCAAAACTGTTTTCCGTTGAAAACTGAGAAAAACATAAATAAAATGATGAGAAGAGAAGACGAAGAAAAGTTGTATTTAAAAAGTAGTTATGCATTGAGTTTCTAATTTATGCACTGTTTCGACGACGAATCACTTATTTGTTGGTCGGTATCTCCTCTGCGCCCAAAATAACTTCTACTTAATCTTTTGTCTGACTATTTCTGACTGTTTTTCAAGAATCCAATTGAATTTAATATTGAAGTTTAAGCCACTATTCTGTTGATGTGATTCTAATCATAGACTACGGTTAGACTGCAATCTATAGTCACGTCTTTAATAAGTTTGAATCAATGATATGTCATTGCATTCATCGTTCATATCATTGCAAATATAATTGCATTTCGCTATTACTGTTCAACTATCGTATTATTATTGTAAATCAGTGAACCGCCTCTTCCACAGCCCTTTCAAGCATTAAAACAAATACTTTAAGAATAATTTCAAATTATTCGCTATTATTCTGTGAATTCGTCTCTAATCGTGACTTTAAGTAGAGTTTCCAACAAACAGAACAAAACTTATCGAAAACTTTTTGAGCAAAACATTTCTCTTCGGCCCTCTTCTGGCGATCCAAAGGCAAACCGATATCAAAACGTTTAAGTGATCGGACAGACAGATGAAGATGAATCCCTGTTCAAACCATTTCATTATATTCCTTATGTGAAAACTGATTCAAATTAGAAATTTTGAATAATATTGAAATAAAGACATTCTTTATTAAACTGAGTTTTGATAAACTATATCATTGCAAATGAAGATATATTCAAAATTGTTTGGTCGACATCTCTGATTCTTGAATCAAATTGATGGTGAGTTGTGAGCAGATAATCATATCTTTGGTAATTCTTTTAATGATATAATCGTTTATAATAATGCACTAAAAGAGCAAAATTGTTAAATTTTATATGTTTTGCATTAAATACAGAAAATTATTCAAACATTTTGTTTATTTTCACATTCTTTTGATCCTTTTTTATTCGAGTTTATTTCAATTTATACTTACTTTTATTCGAGAGGATATGAAATGATTTTAATCGAAAACTTATGTCTTAGAAAAAATGTTTTTGATTTAAGGGAAAACTGTTTTATTTTCAAATAATTTTTACTTGATTTTGATTTCTCTTATAAATCGAGTGCGAAAAGTCTGATAAAATTTTTGTTGGTTTATGATTCACATAAATTTTATAGAAATTAAATTTAATTTTTATTTGTCTTTTCATTTGCTTTTCCAAAAATTGAAATAAATAACAACAAAAATAAAAGATTTTCTTATCGTGAATTTTGAGGGTAGAAACAAACTTATTAAGAACTTGGAGAGAGAGAGAGAGAGAGAGAGAGAGAGAGAGAGAGAATTTTGGAAAGTAGTTAAAGAATTGTTGTTTTTTGTTACAATACGCTCACGACCCACCAGTGCCGGTACAATATGACTTATGAGACATGAATCGCATTCAATTGATGTTAATATCGTTGAATATATGAAATCTAATTGTTTTAGAGTTGTTTAGAAGTGAGGCTATAATATAAAAATAATAATAATATATTAATAATAATAAATTGAATGCCTTTTCGAATAATATTACTGAAAGCTTTTTGTATGTTATTGATAGATAGGTTCAGTCATTTGAGCTGAAAATTCATTGATGTATTTGAATAGCGAACAGAATTCAATATTCAGAGCCGGATCTTTAAGGAGAAAAGAAAGAATAATTAGTATTAAATGATGTTATCATTCATCAAGGTATTATAAGAAGTGAACCAAACATTTTCAATGACTGAATATATTGATGATCGCTCTTATAATTTTGAATAACAGCCCCACAATGCGGCAGTGAATTGTTCTCAATTGTTCTGGCTATTGATTATAAGCCCAAATAGATTATAACTTGATTTGGCTCAAACAATATTGCTCAAGGGTCTTTTTGTTTTGAATACTAATGAATTTAATAAATTTAATGAATTCAAAAAAGTCGGCTTGATAATTTCTTATAGATTCTTATGAAATCTTTGTTTATTCTTGGTCAGTTTCATTATTTTTAATGCAAAAGAATGCAATTGGTTATCAATGGTTTACCAAATAAGACTTATTGTTATATTGGTTGCCAACGCAGCACTTTACCAGCCCCTCATAGCACAGGTTTATCATTTTATTTGTGCGGTGGTATCGAAACTTCATTAATACAATACTTAAAGTCATTAATATTATTATTTAATTATCGAAAATTGTATTGAACCCAGTCTTGGGCTCTGTATCCATGAGATGTTTTGGTTGACATCGACAGGAAAGTCTAATACAAAGCCTATGTATTTGTTGTCAATTTTTCATAAGTGTAGTAATCATTTATTGCTCGGTTAGAGAGTTATCGTGAGTTAAAATTTATTGCGTTTAATGCTTTTTATGGTCTCTTGTGATCTAATTTTGTAGTTTAGGTTTTTGTTGTATTTTATTAATTGTGAATCCAATTGGAGACATATATCAGTAGTAATCGAGCAGAATATAAGTGTATTAAATAGAGAGCCCAACAATTTATATATTATTTAGTCTAATAATAATGTCAGTTATGAGGTTAATGAATGAATTTTAGTATTGTTTCGCTTTTCTAACTTTTCTAACCAATTAAAATAATAATAATAATAATAAACTAAAGTCTAACCGAAAGGTAGAGAACAGTCTCACAGAGAGTTTTATTGCTTTAATTTAATTGTTTTGTCTCTCATTTGTGGCTCTCTTTCATTCATTTCTGAGTCATTCTATACTTTTTTGTTATTTCATTTAATTTTCTTCTCATTCCTCTCCTTTCCTCTGCTTTTTTCGATTTGTATATTATTTAGTAAATGAGAAATTAGAAACACAGCACTCATTGGTATAAGAAAGAGCGGAGGAACAGCACATCTCTATCAATAGAATTAAATTTGATATGAATTGGTGTATATAAGGCAAAGTTAATGATGATGTTAACTTTGTTAACTTTTTCTCTATTATTAGTTGTATTAGTGATAACCAGAAAATTCTGGAAAACTTCAAAGAATGAATAACTAATAGTTATTATTATTCGTCAATTATGTGATAGAGTAGTCTCGAAGCAATACATTATTCGCAGCACTTGTTTAGAGATGTATTGCATTGTAATATACAATGAATTTATATTTTGTTTTGCGGCTAATAACGAGCCAATTGTTTAATCAGTGCTAAAGAAAGCATTTGAGTAACGCCTCATCGCTTCATTTGCCACAAAATTGTTTAGCATTTTTAAAAGGTTTATGCGATCAAAATATTATTATATCATAAACCTGTGTATGACTGAGTGAATGAACATGGCTATTGCGTGCTCTCCTCCATCATCATCAGCTCAGAGCACTTGAATAGCTTTTCCCTCTTTCTCTCTCAGTCCAGACATGAGGTCCGATCTGATAAACGCTTTTGATTATTGCCTTTGCGTTTGATTGCAATTCTCTTCTCTTGGCTCACACTATATGTTCGTCCAATTCAGGCATATTTCTGGAGGCATTGGGGGAGAGCCTAATATACTATTTTACGATCTCATTCATCATTTTTCTGTGGCCCGCCATTTAAAAGCCCTAAAGTTTGAAAAAGAAAAATTTAATGGACGCTATTTAGTGGCGTGTAATGAATGCCATTGTTATCCCATTCCCTTAGATATCTCTCAATCTTTGTGTCTGTCGTGCAATTGATTTGAGATGAGTGCCATTGCTTCCAACGCCAACACAATAGCCAATAGTTATGGCTATAAGAATGTAATTGCAATACAATAATAACAGTAATGATAATAGAATTACAGAAATGGCCAAGGAGGCCACCAAATCAGTACAATACTGAGTCAATGCCTGTTTACTCAATCTTTACTTTTATACCCCCGTCCTTGAGAAAATCCCATCTTAACAGGACTCATGTCTGGCCGTCACTGATCTAATGCAAGAAAAGGTATTTCTAATGGTTTGCTAATCAAATGCATTATAACATTGAGAGAGAACTGAACTATTCATCTGATTATGTGATCAATTGAGGCATTCATCGCACAAATTATTTGGCTTCAGATAAGACAATCGCAAACTCAATAAATATTGTTTTTATTGCGCTATACTTATAATTATATACTTATTGGAAAAATGAAATAAAAATACCTTTCGAATGGTTTTTAGCTAATCTTTATGATTCTCAGCAAAAATAGCGTTCAACTCACTTATTATTACTTCAAATGATATTATTTTGAAATGTAATTTCGAAATTTATTGGATTTCCCCGAATATATATCTCTAGAAATCTTATGAGCAATTATTTGCGATATGAAGTCATTCAGTCGATATTTGCCATTAATTGCATCCTTTTTCATATACCGATACAATTGATTTACATTTAAGATTACAATTCATATGGATTTTTGTAAACATGGTTCTCATTCATTCTTTAATTATAATGAAATCATTTAAAAACTATTGTTTTTGAGAGCCTTTTAACAGTGTTTGTGTTTTCATATTGTTTTCAAATTAGAGCTCAAAACACTTGAAAACAGAAAATTTATGTTGCTTAGTCAGCAATTCATTGATAAAATGTCGACTATTTTAGCAGTTAATTACACGGTATTCAAACAGACATTATTTGCAAACACCTTAAGTGATAATTGTCTGGTTTAGTGATTACTAACGCCTTAATTTGATTGACAGTATTTAAACACAGTATTCATCGCAACCTTTCCCTCATTTACTGTTTCCCTCATTCAATCACTCAATTCATTGAAAATCTAGATTTTAATACTTATGTATTGATTCTGAGATCACTTTTGACGTCTTGTTTCAAAGTTTTTAAAAGTTATTGACATTTGTTTGAATTGGTTTTCAATTTCACAGTTTAACAGCTCTTTTCAACCGAAAGTAAACTTTTTATATAAACTCCTTTTGTTTGGATAAATATTTTTTCTTAAACCCAAAGCCAATATATTTCTGTAAATATTTATTCCGGGAATCGGTTATTGAATAACTCGTTTGGCGTTTTTTTCAGATAAGTCTGTTTATACTTGAAGTGAGGAACAGTCAAAAGGAGTTCATATTTTAATAATTCGTTTCGCTTGTGTTCGGCACTGATTTGTCTTTTATATCGAAAACATTTAACAAACATTCCATAAGTCTATTGTACTTTTGCTGAAAACATTGAATATGAGAGCACCGGCAGAGCACATACAGATACATACATAGATAGACCAATATATCGGTCTACACGGATGGTATGGTAAGGGACTGGCAAAGAGCTAATACTGACTTATTGTCATCGGCCTCACGATTGAAAGACACGATCGATTCATTAATCACTTATATATAGAAAGTAAAAATCGAAAAAATTGTTTGAAAGATTGCAAACTATGATCGGTTGGACCGACGGATCGAATTCTTTTTCTTCTTTGATGTTTGTAAGAGCTCTCCCTCTTTCACAAAGAGATTATAATAGTTAACAAATCGTGATTTATTAAAGCCACGAAAATTTACTTTAATTTTTTAATTCCATTATATTTTATAAGAGTAATCATTTGGTCCGCAATAACCGATCGAACGTTAAGAGGCTTTCGATGAAAGTACCGGAGATTGAAAAAAATACTTTAAGCGAAATAAATTCCGAGCCTTCACTAAGAGTTTATGTGAGTCGAGGCTCAGATCAGTGATTAGGAAACTTTTCAAGAAATTTATTTTTCAATTGTATGAAATTTGTCCGGAATTTTAAAGTATGGATTTGCAAAACAAATAAATTATTAATTTTTTGCTTGACTTTTTGCCAATAAACAACTTTGATGACAATCTACCATATTATCGTTCAAATTTAGAAATTGGAGCTTGAATAAATCATTATTTCTGCACCTCATGGATTTTCAAGGTTAATACTAAGGTATATATTGAATATAAGAGTGGTTTAATCAAAAACCTCTATCAAAGAGAGACACAAAATGTTTTTTGAGAAATTATCCGTTAACTTACAATTATTTGAAAAGTTACCTTGAGAAAAGCAACCCTAATTTGTATACAAACTTTGACCTCTTAATAGTTTGGGGTTTGAGAATATTTGTAGCGACACTTAGAATTCAATTGAATCGACAATAAATTTAAAGTTGAATTCCTTATCGATAGAAGAATTTCAATCACTTTCATCGACTCTAATGATTGAACACAAGTCTTAAGAAAGAAAAACTTAAGAAATTCTTGGGCTAAATATCATCAGAAAAACTGAGTCATAAATTGTAAAGAGAACTGAAAAGCGAACTAATATTGAGATTATGCCTGAATTACATTATCGCCAGTTAAGGCTTGTTTTGGGTGGTAATATCAATAAACTAAACTGAACTATCATATAAATCAGTTGAACGTTCTTTTCTTTCTTAATATTTTAACCGAAAATCACTGAAAGAACTGTTGCGCTGATCTTCTCTTCTCTTATTTTTCGACTTAATTTCTCCCCGTTTTTAATGTTTTATCGTAGGAGTGATTTCTTGTGCGTTAAATATTGTGTTTTATTATTTTTTATGCTTTACTCGACTAACAATATGTTTGAAAATTGATTTTTTAGTCGACAAAATGAATATTAAGACTTGAAAGTCAGTTCATTTCAATAGATGTATACTTTTTCTAAGAGATTTCTTTCAACACTTTTTTTAGTTCAAAACGTTATGCAATTATTCGTAGTTTACAATAGTTTATAATTATTTTCTGTTTAAATGTTAAGGAAATAAATTTGAGACCATTTTTAATACGAAACTCACAATAATTGTTTGCAAAACTTAAAGAAATGTCCGCTGATTAACATTTAATGACAAATTCTGTGTATTTAAAGTTCACTCAAATATTGAGATAAATTATCAAAAGAAAAAATTATGACATTTTATCAAATTTCAATAAAATCAGTTTTTTAAACAGATAACAGTTCTGTATAATTAAATAATTAAAGTCATTTTTATTTTTATTCCCATTCATAATAAGATATTTAAATTCAGGAAAAAATTAATTTGAATTTTGATTTCCAAATCGTTAAGTGTTTTGTCAGAAGAAATTAATTTTGTTTTGGGTTTTCGTTATTTCATTGTTCTTGAAATCAATCGCTTCTCAAACTATGGCTATAATTATATTCATTCTGTGCTTTTATGGAAAGTAATCTAACATATGATTTAAGTATCCGTTTAATTAGAATTGAGTTTAATGACTGTTTAAAAAACTTATCAAATTAATTACTTTTTGGCTCAAAACAAAGAAAATTCAAGTATTCAATATCCAAAGCACAGCCTAACTAATGCTTAACTCCATATAAAATTGTGTTCAATGGATTTCTCATCGAAACCACTATAAAAGAAAGGCTTTCCCTTTCGATTCCTATAAATAAGAAAACCAAAAGCGTTTTTATCGATTTAAGCGAATTTAAAATAAAGTTTATTCAGGATTTGGAAACAAAAAAATACAATTCATTTGCTATCAGTTCATCGCTCCAGAGAAGAGTCCCTAATATTTGGGAACTTTTCTTTGGTCTCACAATTAACTCAATAAAGACTATTATCTAAATTCAATTGTCTTCTAGTCTTTAATCACTTAGAAATGCTAATTATTGCGTCCCTCAAAAATACATAGTTATTGCTCGAAAAAATCTCATTCATATTATAGCAATATTTTTAAGTAGCAGTGAATCACATTTTGAGTATTAATTTGGTGGCACTAAAAGAGGACCAAACGCTGACCTTGACTCCAATGGTGACTTCTATTCATGTTTAGATACGAGTTTCATTACATAACTTACCTGTTCTCTCGATGTTCAGACGTTATGAGCTTTTGAGTCGTGATATTGTTGTGCGACTATACTATTCCCATACGATTTGACGATTTATATTCGTATTTATTGCCATTTCGATGGAAAAATTACTTTTCCATAATTTATAATTATATTACTTTTAAATTCTTTGAGTCATTATCTATCAATTCCTTGGAATTAATTATATGGCTTATATATATATATATATCGAGGAAAATATTTTTTCTCTTAAAAAAATTAATTCATTGATTTTTATTCTGAGTTATCATTTTAGTGATTAAGTGGTTGGAAAAAAATTATTATTGCAATGACACCAAAAAACACTGAGAAATTCATTTATTCATTCGATTGAACATAAATTGATGGCAAATGCATTGAAAATTATGAGCGATAAGAGTCTGGAAAAGAGTAGAGGAGTTGAGTTCATCTGATTTGTCTCACTCTAAAAAAATTTATATAAACTTCTCGATATAAATCAAATATTTATTCCTTACTCTTATATTTTATTAGTTCTCACTAATAGATAGTTGAAAAGAACTTAATGAGATTCAAATGCCATTTAATTCATTAATTTCCTTTACTGTATGGATGAGATCCGAATTTAATAAATAATTCAATTTTTTATGACTTTATTCACCTATAAATACTCATTTCAAAATCTAAGGGGAAAATAAATTTTCTAATCTATTTTGTTTCTAATTTTTTCAACACCAAAGAGAGTCTTGAGTGTCGATAACTTTATTTTAGTGTCGAATAAATAGATCGACTCTTTTTCAATTCATAGATCTATTATATAGATATAGATTGCATGTCATATACTTATGTTTGCGGAAAACTATGGAAAATATTGCTTTTTTGATCTCAAAATTAATTTCATCGATTCGATGGTTCGCTTCTATTTTTAATAGTATTTGGGAATAAATTTTAAAAAATCAAGTTTTTATATACTTTTAATCGTTTGATAATTTTCCCCAAATATTTGATCTCTAATTAATGGAAATTTTTTTTGAGTACAATAACCCAAACATTTAATCATTTGATGTCACAGTAGTTTCTATGTATTCTTTGCTTTTGGATCCATATTATTATTATTAAATAATTTATTATTAGGCTGAGCAGGGTATATTTGAGTGTTTACGTGAGAACGATTTTCAATTGAGTCTAATTGGCAGCAATTTTCTGTTTGTGATAACTGACATTATATTATGCAATAAACTTCTTCTATTGTCAACCATTCCTCTCATTTGTTCGGTTTAAATATTTGGCCAATAGATTTTCGACAGAGCGAGCAGAACCTAGATACTACGCAATCAAATGCATGTCCAATTGGGTCACTTTGAAGTTCAAAACTTTATTCAATGATTGCTTTGTCTTCTGTGAGACTAAAGTAATGCCCGAATATATTAATTATTTGGTTCTCATCGAGAGCTCAAAACAATTATCACAACTACCGATGCGTTCATATGTCTTATGGTTTAACAGAATCATTATTATTGCTAAGAATTTGATAGACTTTCAGTGCAATCATTTAATAGTTTGAAAATTTCATTTATTTTTATGATAAAAAGCAACTTATTTTTAATGAGTGGTATATTATATCTTAGAGTTTGAGACAAATTACAAGTGAATGGAAATAATTGCTCGGTTTTGGTTGTCATTTAACCATTAATAGCAAGGATAGTATGCATGAACACCTACATGTAGCCGATGGCCATTAGCCCGGAATCATTTTCAATAGCCCTTCTCATAGATTATTGTTATTATTATGTATAATATTCAGAAAGAAACCTGGTTTTTTGATCGGTCAGGCGCTCATCAAAATGAATTTTCTCACACAAGCCTTTGCACTGTTGGAGGACCACTCAGTAATATATTGTGTTCTCAGTATTACGTATTGGGAATAATTCCCACTTTAATGGAGAAATAATTATCGCAATATTGCAGAGTAGTTGAGATATTGTCAAAACAAGATCTGTCTAATCGGCGCTCAAATATATTATATTCTTATGGCTAATACTTAAAAGTGATTTCCGTTGCGCCTGAAGGGGCGTGTGAGTGACCTAACCCACTATGGATAGCGAATATCAAAATTATTAGAGACGTTCAGTTGGTTGGTTGCGTGAAAAGGATAGTCTATTATAATATATCGTAATATCTATGACCAGATTATCACCAGTTGAGTCAAGTTCAATGAATTGTCTCAATCATTGTCTACAATTCTAATGCCTGTCCCTACTGTTGATTGCCCGAAACAAAAGAGCATAAAAAGCATAGCCCCGAGCCTTTTGTCATCGGCATTAGTGGCTCTCATTATATGGCAATCATTGCTGTCCTCCACTATTCTTCTCCTTATAATACATATTAAATAATATTTTCTTATTTTTCTAATATTCAAACTATCATTTCATAAGTGGAGACCTTTTTCTCAACTAATAATTTCGATGCAAAACAGTCTTCGATGCATCTGTTGCTGCACTGCCTTTAAGCCAGACTCTGCCAGATCACCAACTTATGTGTGACTCACTTATTCTTTATTCTTATATTCTGATATCAATTTGCATATTAAGTACGAAAAGTGTTTTATTCCAAAAGCGTTTTCAAATTCTGTTACCGAACGATAGATCGCCGAAAAATTTACAATTAAACCAATAAATGCATTCAGTTTTCACCCCATAAATTATTTTTTGCTGGGAGCCTCTTGGATTTGTCAATGGTTACCCCTTCACCCCATATTAAAGACATAATTCTTTTTTAGCTGCAATTTGTTTGATTTCTTGGTCTTCCAAATGGCATTCCTGTGAACTCTTTAAATATGAACTTTGAAACTATATGTTAACTGTTTCGGTCCATATGGTAGCCATAAGTGGCGAAGAGCACAGCTATTATGTGCCAAATTCGCAATAATGACTACCTGTGACGGTAGGACTGGTAGGTGTCATAAATTTTTTCTAATACTTTTCCATTGAAATTGGATTTGTTGTCGGCTTTAATAAAAAGTATAAAAACTACTTAAAGGGATACAAAAAGTGATGATTCATAAGACTTAATATTTTTTATTAATATTTATTTTTCCTCTTCTATTGTGATCTCATTCTTCGAGAAAGTGAGCAGTGATTCTAGTTTTTTGAGGTGTGCCTAATAGTGTTTGATCTGAGCATACATTCTATGATTTTTTGCGTATTTCCTATCCATACGCGTCCCTCACTTACATTGATGTTAGCCCAGCCCTACCTCTGCCCCCATTATCTTGCACTCGATCGTCTCTGTTATGATAGCTATGATATTGGCGTCTCATTAAATGCTAAGCGAAGTGATTGTCTGCTCATTCAGTTTGTGTTCACATAAAGAATCGTTTCGTATAAGAGATGTATTTTTATTTTGTGGCACTTTATTTGGCACTTGTATTATGGCATTACTCGAACGGCAATCAACTCTTCAATGCATTTCCTTTCACCAGAATATCAGGAAATCACTGCTATATTCCTCCCTCTTCTATCTATCCGTAAACCTTCTTCTGGTCTATCATTCCTTTAGACGCAATCAAATGGAAAGTCAAAGATTAGAACAATATTTTTCTCTTCATTACTCTTCGCTGAAGAGAGTTATTAGTTTCGAAATACATTTGTGATAACCGCTAATACTTTAATTACTGCTCATATCTCAGTTTATTAGGCATTCATTTACTCTTAGAATTTTTGCAAACATCCCAATGCATTAGCTTATGAAGAGTGAAGGGCTTGTGGTCGAAGTGGGAGGTCGGGCCACCACTATTTCTTATTCATAAGAACTCGTCCCAACATTTCTCTCGTGTGTTTCTAATCTCATTCAAATTCATGTCTTCTTATTATTATTTTCTATTCATTTGAAGATTTTACACATTTTTATGAATTCCATCAGAAAATATATATCAAAGATATCACACAAAACAAAAAATATTACTCTGATTATTATTTTTTCATTTCTACTATTGCTTTTTTATTTCCATGAATTTATCATTATTTTCGGGTACAGTTTTCCATTTAAAATTCTCTCTCTCTCTCTCTCTCTCTCTCTCTCTCTCTCTCTCTCTCTCTCTCTCTCTCTCTCTCTCTCATCATTTTCTTTTGTTGATTATATCCCTTAATATGAAAAAAGTTTACATGAGATGAATATCACTTTTCTTGCATTCTGGGGCCTTATATGCAATATATTGGAACCGAATTCTAAGGATTTGGAAATTTTTTGTGTATAAATATTTTGTGTGCATTTGTCGACTAATACACTCATTTTGTCGGTGGCTTTACATCGAATTAGAGTAAAATAATACATTTCTATTTCAATCTATAGACAAATTCTAGTAGTGGTGGGAAAATATTTTTAGAAATCAATTTGTTAGTCATTGTGTGTGCCATTTGTCATAACTCTACCGTAATTTGCATTGATGGAGGTCTCTCCCTCTCTCTCTCTCCTATTTCTGTTTTCTCACTCTTTATGAGAAAATATTTTTCTCTGATTTTCAATTATAATAGAATTGATAAGAATATGAAGACATTTGAAGAAATTTGAAGAGATTTGAAGAGAAGTCATCAAAAGAGCCACAAATATTTCAATAAGTTTTCATTCATTCATATATTCAGGCAATTTGTCTGATAGAGAGATAAAATCAGAATTAATTAAATTTATTGATCATAACTTTTGCAATGAGTATCGGATCCATAATTGAATAAATTGAGGAAAATCGACTCCTCTTCAATTTATTTCAATTCAATTCGATTCTAAAATATTGAAGAACTCAAATAAAACTTGATTTTTGAGACCATAAACTCAGTTAAGGTTAGTCTGTTTGCGTGGGTCCTAATTTCAAATTCTTCGTATTAATCAATTGTGTAGAGAATTGATATCATATAAAGTATTAACAAAATTGAAATGAAATAAAAAATAAAAATAACCTCACAATTGATTATTATAAAAACGAGTAATCTTTTTTTTCGAACACAATATTGATATGAGTTTCAAACAACACATTCTCTACTATAATGTCTGAAGTAATGAGTGAATGAATGAAACAATTTTTTCATTATCTGATTACTTGCCCTAAAGGTCTTCATGACTGTAAATGGATGGCAAAGACTACACTCACACATACACTCACTCGCACTGAAATGCAATGTTATTTAATGTATTGGATGTGACCATAAGTTTGTATTTGGAATCACTTAACTTAAATGGGCCATTGATCCCATCCCGACTCCAAATTGGTATTTACTGGTATTCAGTCTTTTTTCGATTCAATTTTTTCGCTCAAAAAACTTGCATTAGTTTTACGTTTTGAGGCTATCGCTCAGAATGTGCTGAAGAGGGCCAATATCTGCACAAATCATATGACAATTTTTTTTTAAATTCCTGTAAACTCTGTGTTAAGTTCAATGCCATTAAAATAGATGTATTGAATATTAAGCACTAAATAACTTAAATACTTATCCAAAGTATATGCAATTTATTTGGTTTTTGTGAACTATTATCTCAAAAATAATAAATGATAGTCACTATCGAAAAGATGAGATGTGCTATCAGTCAATACCGATACTACAAATAAATGATGGGTGAGATACGTGCTTACAGGCAAACAACCAGATAGGCCTGAGCTCAGGTCTGCTCTCAGCATAAGTTGTGCGGTTGTGTGTGGGGTCACACATATTATTATTTGCATTAATCTCCATACAAAGAATATTTTAGTGATTGATTTTCATTGCTTTAAATTGTGTTCAAAATTAAAGGCGACTCACCTTAAAAGCGGAGAGAGAGAGAGAGAGAGAGAGAGAGAGAGAGAGAGAGAGAGAGAGAGAGAGAGAGAGAATTATTAAATGAAATACTTTATTATATTGGAGGCACAGCTATTCTTCCCTAAAGAGGCAATCAATGATTCACAACATGTTTTCTTCAAAACATTCTCCAAACTTATTGTTTTATTCTTCGATTTCTCTTTTTCTTAAACTGTGAATAAATAAAACATTTTTTAATCTTTTATTTTAAATATGAATTGGATCTGAATATTATGTTCAAAGATATCATTCGGGTTCATATTTTTCAATGTTTTCTCACTTTTAATCTTTTTTCGGCGATTTCATCAAAGACTCGCCTCTAATACACAATTCAATAGTCACATGAATTATGTGTCCAATGATTGGCATTGTTTCTAATATTTGATGTCAGATAAACCCATAAACTATTTAGCCGTCCCTCAAATTCTTTCCCATCAATGATC
This sequence comes from Oribatida sp., assembly GCA_034697865.1. NCBI lineage: Eukaryota > Metazoa > Arthropoda > Arachnida > Sarcoptiformes > Oribatida sp. The sequence continues at coordinate 13,168 of JAQGAR010000014.1, read as the reverse complement.
GGCAAAAATCTAAGATTAAAGTTATTTTTTCCCTTGAAAAGAAGTGGTATTTTTCAAAGAAAGGGAGAGAGAGAGAGTTTATGAAAATAGCCAATAATCGTCAAAATTGTTGTCTCCATACAGTTTTTTTCAATAAAAAAAAACAATTTAAAAGTAAATCCCTCGGATAATTGTGTTTACATTCGATGACTTGAAGATTGAGGTCGTTATCAATTGTGTTCACATCCCGTCAAATGTCAACTTTGTTTTGTTCTATAATTGACGTCAAAATTGAGAGATGAAGTCTCCGATATTTTCTCATCCAATTGACATTTATTCAGGAAATTGATTCAAAGCAATAGTGTTTTTGTTTGAGTTATTGATTTTGAAGGAAAAGAATTGAATTAAAGTCAATAAATTCAATATATTTTTGAAATAATTGAATTTTGCGGTTGAAGTTTGCTTGTTTTGTGCGAACTTGAAAACTGTCGGTCTTTAATGGATAATATCAATAAATTGTTTGGTCTGAAGATTGTCTTCAGGCTATTATCGACAAACAGGGTGTAGAAGACAACAAAACAATTAAAAATAAAATGTTTTTTAGATTAGAGACGAGTCTTAAGAGTGTATAGAATCGGAAAATTAGATTTAACTGACATTTAATTTGAGTTTTGTTTGTCGATGGAGTTTGTGTTTATAACTTATTATACAACCAAATGGAAAGGTATTACTCATATAATTACTATACAATACTTTTTTATGAATCAAACAAGTAGTGGCTGCGCTAAAAACTCAAGTCTTTCATAATATCGGCTGTGAATGAGAAGTGAGGCGAAGACATTAAGTTATAGCCAGTAGTTAGCTCTCCTTGTGACCACCTCTAGGCTATTATGCGAGTATAGCCAGTGTTGGCAGTGATTGTATTCCCAGCGAATCATTAATATTCGTTGAATGTTTCGCTGGCATTAAGTACTGGCACCGGAAGGACTCGATTGCACAATAATTCTTATATTTTTCTTATACTGATAACCGAAGAAATCATTCTTTAGTAGTCTTCTTCTTCTCATTAAATGTCCTTTCGATGTAAGCCCTTTGGGGTACAGCCAATGAATGAAAGCCATTACCTGATGACTAGCTATGGGAATGAATTTAATTTCTGTCAGAAAGAAATTGACAGAAATTAAGGTCATTTTGGCTCAGAATTAAATATTTTATTTTTTAGAGAAGTCTTATTTCGTCGAGTGCTTGCATGCACTCCACTCCAGTCAGAAGACTGACTGCCAGATTGCAAATAATTGTTTACCCGTCAGTAAACGAACCATTTTTATCTTCTTTCATAATTTTCTTTTTCTTTTACCCCTACTATTAATTTATATCTAGAGTTGTGTCCCCCCATTGGGGACAGAAGTAAAGTTTACTATATTTGTGGAGAACAATACGAATGGCAATTATTGGTGACCGGTCATACACACCAATTTTCTTAGAGCCAATGACCTGATTACCACAAATTATTGCCATCATATCATACACATGAGTGCACTGACAATTTAAAATGGCCAGTACTTGCAACGGCCCTTTACCTTGCTTTCAACGATGAATATCATTACCAAACTATCATTCTTTTCATTAACTATTCCTTCCATTCGATGATTAGAAAAGTTTTTTCTCAAAATATTAAACTTAATGACAACTTCTCTTATAATCAGTATTTCATTTCGTAATCATTTAAACGATCAGCCAAACCATACTTTCCATTTGGTTTGACTTAACCTGCTTATTGCCAGCTTATTTAAATTCTCGTTTAGATCTTAGATTTATTGATTTGAAAATTTTTTACGACTTTTATTCGGATTTTTTTCAAACGAAAGAATCAATTATTGTGTCGAATCAAATCAGATATAAAATGATTTTCCAATGAATTTGCAAGAGTTTGAGTAACTCCTTATTTCATTGCCGGCTCTTTTTGATAGATTTCGGAGGGGCTTCAACTCCACTATCAATGTTTATAAGTGTTAATATATTTTACGCTAAAAATTAGTCGATGAATAAGAAAGAAAAGACTGATACATGACTTTTGATAACTAATTGGTTTTTGTTTTTCTGTCGATTTCCTCCTCTCAAGTCCTCAACCAATTTTTGTTCTTCATTTTATTGGCGCAAATCGTGTGAAAACTAGATTTTTTTTCAAATTTATTTATGTTTAGTTAATTAACTGTCAAAAATCAATTAATTTTTACTCGAACTTATATTAATACAAAATAATTGAATATTCTATGAATTGGGTCTGTATTTGAATAGAATTTTTTGAAGAAAACCAGTATTTCTTGTATTGATTTATATATCGGATTTCATCGAACATGTGTTGAGGCGAATATTTTTCCACCAAAAATCAAACTTCAAAACATATCAAACAAATATCAGTTATGATTAGAAGCTTTCGATTATGAATAAGAAATTTCTTTGAGCCGTCAAAATAGCTTTCGCACAGAATTTCTGATTTTGTCAATCATTTGGTTCATAACTGTACGCATAAACAGCTATCGAAACAGTAATTATTTATTGACTGATATGATTGAAAGTGATCTTTGATTTGCAAAAACATTGATTTGTATAACAAAATAATCAATTTATGTACGAATTAATTAAACAAAACCTTATTTGAAAGACAAGTCTCATCCTTAACAGTAGAAGTGCTTTGAATTCATGTGAAAACATGTGTCAACTAATGTCTTAGAGTGTCTTTTGGCCAAAAATCAATTCCCCATTGAATCGATAGATGATAATTTTGAAAGTTGTAAACATTTAGATTAATTTTGAGCAAAATATCAATTTCTCACTTATAATGAAATAAATCTTATGAGAACTTCAATTATATATCGATTTATTCGAGTCATACGAATATTTATATCAAATAAATGTCTGATTTTTCCGTCACAACGAATAAATTATTCTGAGTTCCCGTTTTTGTTTGCTCAGACATTTCCCTGTAAATAAAACTAATAATATTTTCTGTGAATTATTAGAACTGGTTGAAAAATAAATTTTATAATTACATCAGAATTAAAGTATTTTTTGAAAATTTTGATTTTTATATCATTTTTAACTTCAATACAAAGTATGGATCAGAAAAGAGAGTAATAAATAAAGCACTCTTTAATTCCTAAATCAAGTTTCCTCGGCTAAAAAGTAGAAAATTCAAATTAAATTTGATATAACACTTGACATAAACCAGGAGATAAAACTTTGAAATAACATCAAATAGAAATAAAATAGAGAAACAAAACTGAGAAAAATTCTTCTTCGTGTTTGACATTTGTGTAATAAATATTTGCGAACACTTCTAGTGATAAGTTATGAAAAATATATTAAATTTTATATAAAAATTAACAAAAGTTGTAAATAAAATAAATTAATATTTTTATTTCGTTTATGTTTACTATAAATAAGTTTTGGATTAAAATTGCTATAAAATTATTCAAAAACTAAACTTTGTATCGAAGATAACAAACATTTTATATCTGATATACAATTCCTGATTCCGAGTCAATTAAATATTAATTCTCTTCGCATTTAAACTTATCAAATGACTGGAGAATATTTGCTTCTTTTGTTGGGATAAGTTTTGTGGTTATATTGCCTCAAATGTGAAGTCAAAGCACTCAAACAAAAAAAGTAATTCTTTCATTCAATCGGAATCTATTATCAAACAGTTGTGACGAAAAGCCAACGCCTGATCCCTTCCTCACAAGTTTTTAAATACGAATCAATGAGAATACAATACAAGGAATATATATTTCACTTAACTCTGACTATTGAATGGAAAACTGAGCAAAATAAAAAACATGAATAATAAGAATTATATTGAAAAACTTCAACAAATATTTATAACAATCGGAGGAGAGGTCTTTGATTCGGGAAAATATCACTCAAAATGATGTCCAGAGTTCGGGTGTTGGACTTAAATCTAAAATTTATTTTCGGCTCATTTATGTTTAAAGCTTTTTTCACATTTCCATTCATTGAAATAAAAGTAATTTTTAAGGAAAAAAAGCAAAATTGTTGACTAAATGATGTAAATGTCTAGAGTTAGACCATTAGCCATATGGTCAGGTGTATAACGAGTGGGTACATAAGTATACGACTCACCAGAAGTTATTCGAGTTGTGTTAATCACCCAAAAAATAGCGAAGAATAAGTAGATTGCTATCCAAAGGCAGCTTTGGGTCATTTTATGGCAAGTTATATAAGAGTTTAAGGGAAACTTTCCAAAACTCTGGTCTTCAATATCGTTAAGAGTAATGCATGACTTGTCTCATCAGAATATATCATAAGATCAGTGCTGTCGATGATGGCATTGACCACCTGTTGCTCTTTCAATGATAATACACGACAACAACTTTGTCCCCGATTCGTTATAAATTATGAGTTGTAACTCTTATTATTAATTGGTTTTCATAACAAACCCTTCGGAATGCTTTTCACTCATTAGTAAAATTCAGTCTTCAATCAAATTATTTCAATCAATTAAATCTGAATTTGAATGGATTTGATTTTCTCGAGACAATCATTAAATTTATTTTTTGAGAGCAATTGTATTTTGATTATTGTTTTCTCTGATTTCGTTTCATTTTATTTATTTCTATTCTGAATGTAAGATAAAAATCTAGTTTTTCTTGAAATTGTTTCAAACAAAAGATTTTACTGAAAATATATTTTTTCTGTTTGGTTAGAGATAGGGCTGAAGAGAATCATTAATAGTTTTACGTGAAAATCATTTATCAAATCACAAATAAATTCACAAATAATTATTAACTAAAGCTATGAATCAAATGAAAGCTAAGTTTAATCGTTATTCTCATTTGATTTTATCGCTATTTTATTTCTCTCATCACTGAAACTGAGGGAATGAATGGACGGATAGATATTTACTGGAATTGCGAACAAATAATCGAAATAAATTGTTTTCGCGATAAAAATATATTTCTCTCTCGATATTTGCCTCTGTTTTTGGGCTTTGTTTGAAACAAACGACCAAAAAATCAGTGGAACTCATAATAGAAATTATATGAATAATAATAGATTGTCTCCTATTTATTAATAACAGTGTGAATCATTGAACGAGAAGTCGGTGCAGTCGAGGATAGATTTCAGTGTTCAGTATTGACTGTGTATTGGGTGCGGATGTTCTCCACTTCAATAACGGAAGTCTCCATTCATTGAATGTTTGATTGCATTTTGCTATTGAAAAATATAAGGCAATGGAAGGCAATACAGATTTGCAACAATGACTCCAATGAATATATTTGCGAATAAAATAAAATTGTTTTTTATTTTGCTCTGCGTTTTGCACATAACTACTGAAAGTGAAGAGTGTTTTGGATGTTTCGCTTGACTTAACAATTATTGTCATTCAGTTTAGTTTAAGAGTATTCCTCTTTTTCTCTCCAATGATTACTATACCTGTGCTATACATATTGGTTAAGGGATGGGTTGGGCCCTGATTTGCCTTTTCGATGATTATTGCATTTAATTCGAAACCCGATTCAATTGCATTGAAGTGTGAGCCGACACAGAAATCGTTGGCCATCTCTTTCAATAGTGTTTTACTATTAAGTCATTGCATCGAAACGGGAGGAGTCGCTAATCAAACGCATTATTGCGTAAAGACTGTCTCGAAATGCCCGACATCTCAACCACAATAAGCCTCGAATCTCAATAATTATTGGCCATACAGTTCCGAAAATGTTTGACAATTGCATTGAACTGCACCACCAATACCTGTGCGATAAGACTAATTTTGCGAAATGACTGTCTCTCACCCTATTGTCATCACATATTGTCTTCGGAACCAAAGTTTGTTCGTCAGAATGTAGACAAGTGTGACTCCTGAATATATGTGATCATTCAACTTATAGCTGTGCCCTCAGTAGCAGTGCATTGATGAATATAAATGAAAATTGTTTCGTTTCAATGTTTAGTTTCCTTTTGATTTGAATGACGATATTATACATTGAATGCCAATTATTTCATAATAAATAAATCTCTCTTTTATTACCTAACTATAAGTCCAATACAATAGATGTCTATTCAGAGGCATTCACTCCAACGGACGACTCTAATCGTACCCCTCCTATGGCTGGAATAGGTTCTGATTATTTTCTGAGAATCACTCGATGAATACCAAATTAATGATACAGTGATGCACATCGATTAGGGACAGCATAGAGTCATAGGGACTGGTTTACAATCAAAGCAATCATTATTCCTATCATATTATTCGTTAGTTTTATTTATTATTTCTATCAGTGATATTCACATCAAAACCTGTGCCATAAGAATAGAATTAATGCGAATTCGGTTCATCATTAAAACACATACAATGTTTGCATTTATAAATCAAATCCAGTTTTCTATTGAATTGTGCGTTTAGTATAGCGACAGACAAACAAATAAGTGATGTATTATTGATCCAATTCTTCTCATCGCACGGATTCGATCTTTTAATACACAATATATTGCTTTATATTCTTAACCAACAGGTTGTCAGACAAATGAATAATGATTTTGAAAATATGATGAATAAGACTGTGGTTTGTATGCAAAATGCACTTCTCTTTCAATAATGCTTTTCTTCAGTCAGAGTTATGTTCAATCCATAGAAACTCAATCGCATTATACATCTCTCGAGTCCAATGTATTGATAGCTCAGTCATGAATGCATTTTATAGCCAAAGCCATTATGTAGTACATTTCAAACGTAACATTGCTTTACAACAAAAGCACTCTTCGATAGTTATATGAAAGCAAAGAAAAAACATTTTTCCTTTTTTTTTACTAATTTTTATCTTGGATTTTGTGGTCGAATTAAAACTATATTTTGGCTTAAAGTCATATACTCTGCAATAATCAGTTCATTGTATTGTATTTACGCTCAAAACTATTGCCATAAAATTTAGACCCATTTTGGTTAAACATTTTATTTTGATTTGATTTTTCATTCATTTAATGTGAGACTGTTTTATAGTTTGACTCATTTTTCTCTATAAGATATCAATCATTTGAGGATTTGATTTAATTTTATTTCAGTTTTCAATTTTCCTTTAGATTTCATAACTACTAACCATAAGAAAAATTAGCTATTATTTTTGGGATTTCCCTCTTATTCTGATATGATTTTGACACAAGTGTTCACTTTCTTAAAAACATTAAACATTTGATATTCTTTTGATTTTGATTTTATTTGTTTTATTATAATTTTAATTCAATTTTACGTTTTTCATTTGATTTTATTTGTGATTATCAGAAGTTATGATCCTTTCTCATCAAGAAATGAAGCCAGACACAATTTCTTATTCTAGCCGTTGATTTATGTCATAACTGATGACAAAATCTGAATTTCTCTTCGCTCTATCTTTTCATTTGATCTTTTGATGGGTTAAGTCGATTACACTTTCAATTAAATTCTTTTCCTATTATTTAGGATATTATTGAAAATAATTCATTCGAAACGACAAATCAATTGAAAGCCTTGAAAGCGTTTAATTTAACTTTAATTCAATTTTCATTATCAATACTCTCGAAAAACGAATTTTATTTCTAACGATTTTTTGCCTAATGTTTTGAGTCATTAAACATTCATATAATCGAATCGATTCATAGTTCTGAAGGCTTGAGAAAAAAAACTCCAAAACTGATATTAAATGCATTTCTCATGAATCACTTAATCATTTTCTATCAATCGTTGAGTATTTGATTTGAATTTCAATTTAAAGGAAAAATAAGAGACCAAAGACTAATCAAAATAATAATAATGTTTTTGGTCTGAAAATGATTTGTGAAAATTAATGCCATAAGAAATCAGTGAATAAATAAATTGCTTTATATTTTCCTTAAAATCATTCTTTGCGTTCATAAAAACATTTTATATAGACTTATAGTTAGTCCCAAACTGTGAAATAGAGATGAGTTCTGTGTCTGAATGGTCTGTCTTTTCATAGAATTAAAGTCAATCTTTTGCCATATTATTGCTGTGATTGTGATATAATGGCGATGAAGACTCGCTTCAGTGACCGTCGAGTCCGTGAAAAGCGCAGTGAAAAAAGTTTTACAGATTTGGGAGAAGACTCAGCATATGTTAGACTGACTCTGGTTTGTGTGAGAGTGGCGACTCTCGATTGCATGATATCTTTGGACCTTTTCTCTATTAATATACTGTATATTCATTGAAGTGAAACATCGTCAAAATTATGTACTGATTAGCGACAATACTTTTGTGGGAACATCCATTCGAATTGCTCTATGCTCGGAGTCAATTGCCAAATTTACTTGGCTTTCATCAACAGGGAACAATGCGCATATCCAAAATAAAACAGTCAAACTTTATGATTTTTTGAGTCTCTTTTAAAGTAAATCTCGCACAGTAAACTTGTTTTTCAGTTTGTCTATGCATTTTCTCTTTTAATCTAACAGTCCTGTTGTACTGGTCCTGGTCTATCCATTGATTATTTAATAATTAAATGGATTTAAATACAATTATTGTTAAAAAGAAATATTTAACTCTTTGAGGCCATATTTATCCTTTAAATCCCGAGATTTGTGTATTTTTAAGTTTTTCACTGCAATCATAACTCCAAAAATAATTTTCGTCTGATTTTCAAAAATGGGGATAAAATTTTCACTTTTTATAATTTCATTTGTGATTTGAAAACTTTTCTCGGTTTCATTTATCGGTAGGATTCGTCAAAGAATTCCCAATAATTCTCTCCTTGATCACTTCCAGGGTTATAATTGTCACGAACAAAAAGTTGATTTCCATTCATTTTTTTTAATTTCATTGTTTGTGTATTGAATTAAAATCCAGACTCAGTTCGAAGCACTCATTCGAGCGGTCATTCATTTATTGCCTATTGTTTCACTCAAATGTCATTTATTCAAAAGCCTATTAATGTCTAAAAACCATTCCTCGATAATATTATTTGGTTACTCTCCTCTCATCATTAGCAATCATCAATTCAAACAGATTTTAAAAATCTATCCACTTTTCCAATCAGATGTGTCCAACATTGCTTCAAATATATTTAAATTAGCCCTACGTTTAGCTGAGTGTTAGTTAATAGCATAAGTGTTATGTAATTCATGCCTTACTTCTTACGCATACAATAGTTGTGAAGCCATTCCATAATTCTCAAACTTAAATTCCTGACATACGGTTGGCTTTCGGTGTTTGTAATAATAATAGTTACAGAAAGGAATGACCGACTCGTGATGCAGTGCCCCTCTTTTTGGAACGCATCAAATTATGAATGAAGTGAAAACAGAGAAATTCTGGGCTCAGAAACGAGAAATCGGTTATAAAAATAGAGATCAGATCAGTGTTTACATCAAAAAGATATTTCAATGAACAGACATTTGCGGCAATTGTTAGCTGTTATTAAACTTTGAAAATATCACTAATTTTGTTAATATTTATACCAAATGATCCTTGAATCGAATTTTTCGCTTCGAAATGTGATATACCAGTTGGCGGACCTTCACTCACAATAATTTTTTCTCAATAAAAACAGTATTGAAATTATAATTTTAATTATATCTGACTTTTATCGAACAAAAACTATTGCAATAAAATAATTTACTAACAAATATGATCTTGGATTCAATACAAGCGATAATGTAATTAAAATCAAAATATCTGTTTTGAAGTTTATTTTGATTTAATGTTATTTTTATTTTTTCCATTTATTTTATTTCAATTTTGATTTTGATTTAATGCGGGTTTAAAATATTAATTGTCGCCTATTTAGTTGTGATAGGATCGTAAGGCTGTGCTCTGCGTTTAGAGCCCTATTGACCCAAATTCTATGCATCGAATTGAATGAGTAGTGAAATATTATTACACATACGAAATCGCATCTCTCAAATATGAGTGCCATATGAGTAGGTGCTGGCAATTGAGTTCTTATATGCACTTTTAAACCAGGGGTCACCAAACCAGGGTTTCCCGCGGCGGCATTTTAAAGGGGGAGGGGGTCTCCTGAGCCTTTTGATTTCTAAAGAGGAATTCCCGGCTTTTTCTACCCTAGAGACAATAATGGGTCTACCACACCCTTGGCCACCCCTACTTTTAAACCATCGATAGTTTGCGGTCTTCAATAACTAAATCATTATAAACATGAAAATGTGTTACATTTTTTACGAACAGCCTTTTTATTATTATTTGTTTGAATCAATTTTAAACGATTATAGTTTAAAGAAAAGCTCAAAAGATTGAGTGAACGACGACTTCAGATATAATCAAACAAATGAATCGAAGTCTAAGAAAAAGAAAAATTCTAATCAAAACGATATTCACTTTTGAATAGTTTTTAATGCAATGAGAGTTAGTTATTTAGGGCTCATTTAGCATAGCATTAGTTGTGTTGTTTCGAACTCTGTGCTGTGCGTTGTGCTCATCCTCCTCATCACGTAGTTCCCTATGAAGGGGAGACACTACATATCATTCGCCCATAACATAACATTACCGAACTTAACGGCCCACAATACGCGACGTAACGAGTGTGGCGCAGCACAGGCACAACACAGGCACAACTGACTTCTTTTCAAGTTAGACCAGTGCATACAGTGCTGTCGATCTGATCGGTTCCCATACAGTACAGCATTGAAATTGCAAACATTAATAGTTATATACATTGAAATACAATAGAGTTGAGAGCACTGCTACCAAACCCTGAGTGCTGTAAAACTGTTAAACTTCTCAGTATTTTACTCTATTTTGATACTCAGAGTATTGATGCGACTCTGTCTCTAAAGCACTGTCTAAGTGAGGCTGTGCGTCTCTATTGATATAGTGGTGATAACAGTGTCATCACAAGAAGTGAATCGAATTTATTTATAAGCTTGTTGAATTGTGATCATTGACTGGTCAATAAACAGAATATCTATTAATCGAAGTAACACTCGCTTTAGTTGATTGCCTTTAATAGAAGAGAAACAATTGACTTGACTTCTACTGACCGTCGCATCGCTATTAAGGCATTTATTCTGTGAGTGTATTTGTGCGACGACTTGTGTCCACACATCTCTTAATCGATGGATTGTATAGAAGAGAAAGTATTGCTTTTGTGCGGATGTTAGCATCGCTTTGCACAGCACTAGTTATTTAATGTTATCCCAACGACATGTAAGTTTGACTTAACATTTAATAGCTTTTAGCTCTCACTGTCTGTCGAGTATATAATTCCTAATTCTTCTTATTTCTGACTCCGACTCTCGAGAGGAGAGTTTTAGTACTTCTAATATCAGACAATTATTTTATATGTTTATACAGATATCGAATATATTGTGTATAAGTAATGCTGAAAAGAATTTCATAATTTTCGCATCGCTTCTCTCTTTTATAATCAAACGTATTGTCGGAACGTTAATACTATTAATACCTTTTGTTAGATCTGTTGAAAAGTGATATTCTGTTCACTTTTTCATGCTTTCGCTTGTCTTCTGTATAATTGAATCAAAAGACAAAAGAGGAGAGACTGAGACAAATATAAAAAATTTATAGAAAAATTTTAACCGATTTGCTTGACTGGAAGTACATTTAATATTAAATTATTTTTATTGTACTCTACAATAGTTATTGAGCTTTAGTTTCGATTATTATTTTGGTCGAAGAAATTCTTGTGAGAAATTTTGAGTCTTATATAATAGAAAAGTTGTATTAGTTTTTTATGCGATTGTCGATCGTTTTGATTGCTATTATGGCAACATTTCTTTCACTTGAGATTATCCGTTGCCTTCCAAATACTATCATTGGCATCACATAAGCGAGAGCACAGCACAACAGCTATGATAGCCATCATCATCATCACAATAGTCATCATAATCGACAACTACAACACTATAGACATAGCAATTGATAGTCAATCGTGCGATTGGCAACAGAAACATTTATGATCAAAGACAGGCCAGTCGTCTAAAGCCATATCTGCTGAGTGGTGAGCACCACATTCTTGGCCTTGAGTCAGTCAATAATGTATTTCGAGTGAATCGACAGCTTTGAAGGCGAGCCATATTCCGAACGCCATAAGAATGAAAATAAAGAGATGTTTTTTTCGTCCAATTCGTGCGCCAACGAGCGATACATTAACTTTTTGTGTCGATAAGAAACAATTGATAGTAATGATGATGGCTTTGATGGTCCAACATTATGATGATGATCCCCAACACTACCACTACTCCTCTGTCAAGACGTGCACCACATTCAAGCTTAAAACAGTCATTCTTTGCCAGTTCCTGTAAAAGTTTTCGCCCATTCCTTTTGCGGCCTTTTGATCAATAGGTTTCGTCTGCATCGAAAGGGCCGTCAGCTCTGATGGCGTGCTTTCAAATGCATTGTATTTTTTTCACTTCTGATACTTATATTCTCTTTTTATGCTTAATATATATTAAATATTTTGCTTTAAAGAAAAGAAATATTAAGTTTGAAGTTTTTTGATGGGTGTATTAATTTCGTTATCAGGTCGTGGGTGCGTCCGGCAATGCCTGTGCCATAACCTGTTATGCAGATGCATATTGTTCTTGTTCCATGAATTGCCTGCGTCTCCCTCTCGTCCATAAAATTCCTTTTGTAATAGATTATAGACGGATCGGCAAAACTAATATAATTCAATATTATTATTATTATTCGTTTGATATTAGCTCGAGCATAACCACCACCAATAAGACTAAGCATTACATGAAGTGCGATGCACTTTACCTAATTTCAGATTTAGTTTTTAGTTTTGATTCCTCTTCACTAATGCCTTATGGCTTATGGAAAATGCTGTTCCACTCATTTATTAGTAGTGTCGACCAATATATTCCTGGGCTAATCGTTGATTCCTAATAGATTAGGAAGAGATCTATTATCTCTCGATGTTTAATGATAGAGAAAAAGAGGAATACTTTGATATCAAAGAATTTTTGTGATATAAATAAATAGGAAAACTTGTTGTGCAATAAAATCAATTTTTGATTCATTTGGAGAGCGCACACATTCGTCATCTGAACATAAATAACATTGAAATAAAAATTTCAATTTATATCCAAGTTTAATATGTTGTACATGTTTTTGGTTTTTGTGTTATTTGTGATCCCACATAATGCCGATTAAGTAAACCTTCGCACACACACAGCAATCAGTGCTAAACGCAACAAA
>JAQGAR010000013.1:0-46923 GCA_034697865.1 Oribatida sp. | reverse complement strand
GAGAGAGAGAGAGAGAGAGAGAGAGAGATCATTGTGATATAAATTGGCAATAATTGGCTTTAAATTAACATTTTTGAAGAAGGTTATGAAATGTTGGGTCCTTTTTTAGAATTATTACATCAAATATACATTTATTATTTTTAAAAAAAAAGTTATACAATGTTTGTGAGAGTGAGGCCAGGATAGCACCGGAGGGCAAAAGGTGTTCGCGTGGTGGACAATAAGAAAGTCCGAATCGTGGGAATGAATAGGCTTTTCTCCAGCAGAAAACATACCGCTTATAGAAGAAATACAAAAACGTCTTTACTTTGATTTGATATGAGTTACGTTTAAACCTCAATAAGTGCTGTGCCTTATAGTCGGGGCGTCGGTAACACTATTTTGATGCTTTACGTTTGAAAATATTAATAAATTATAGTTCAAAGACATAAAACTTATTTTGCTTTCAAATAATTTATGAAAATTTACCCGATTTTTAATATTTTGATATAAAAATATATTATTAAACAAAAATGAAATGAATGTCTAAAACAACAAAAAATTATTTTTAAAAATTAAGCCTCAATTCTAAACAATAATCAAATAAATCGAATTGAATTTTAAGCCGATTTTGTGTTTTAATGGGTGAAAGTCCCACAACTGAAAGTGAGACACATTTCGGTTCAATTGATTGCAATCTCTAACTCAAGTCTTAAATCGGGTCAAGAATTGAAATTAACCATTAGTTGATCGATAAATAAAGATATTATAAAGCATTACAACAAATGACACGATTTTTAAATTTGAAAAAAGACCAGATTTTTGTATTTGTGTTGAGCTTCTAATCAATTAAATTAATGAGTCATTAATATTGAATCTATTTTTAAATTTAAAGGCTGACAACGTTTTCTTCTTTTAAGTCATTTCAGTGAAATAATAACAAATTCAAGTATAGCACAGAATAATTGAAAATTTTCAAGATTATTAGTAAAATGAATTCACTCAATTAACCCTGAATAAATATTCAAAAATTATTTATTGAGGTAGTTTGTTGAAATGTAATCGACAACAGAATGATTGGTCGGTATTTTTGTAATCTTGATATAAGTCTTTATACATGGATAACCTATTTTCAAACGAATATTAAAAACTAAATCACAGAAAATGTTTATTTCGTGATTTCAAAAGAATAATTGAATTTAAAAGAAGTTCCCATTAATTAAAACCAAGAGATAGTAAACAATTGATTAATAAAATGATAAGACATTCGCCGAAAACCTGATGTCTTCAGAAAAGAGAATTCAAATTAATGTAATTTATTATTAGAAATGAGTATAAAATTAAAGTTTAATGAAAACGTTTCTTATTTTAATTAAGTGGTCATTAAGTTTAGCCAAGATCCTAATAATAATGAGTGTGAGAGACAGCAATTTGGCCCAAATCTGATGTCCCTAAACATTGAATATATTAATGTTGAACAGCGAGAGAAGACAGCAATTGATTTGATTTTTAAGCAGAGTTTACCGAAAAAGTTAGCCCAGAATCAAGAATAAGGAGCTCTTAGACAACCAGAAACCAGGGGTATGGCCTAATTTGCTACTGCCAGCTGGTGTTCTAAGGGATGGCCACTAAGAAGTATAGAGCCTTAAGGTATAACGAGTGAGTCAGACCGTTCTCACGTTAGTCTTTCACCTGTTTAGGCACGCGATGGCTAATGGCATAGACGTCACAACGAACTGAGTGCCCGGGCTCAGAACTCAACGACCCAGTCGTGGGAAAACGTGGGAACAGAAGCACAACACTTATTCTTTTTACTTTAAGTTTTCCCTATAAAATCAGTGAAGGCCTCAAAAATCCTTACAGTCTTACAGTCTCTCCTCTCATATCCTAATATTTTTCTCACATTTGTAAGGAAACTTAAATTTGTGAGATTTTCATTATTTTTAATCTATTGTCAATTGAGACCGGAGTGAGAGTGTAGTACAGGACGGTTCTGTCAGGGTCTCGAATCTGGAGCTATACCTGTTCTCACTCGCGAGTCAACACCCAATACATAGTAAAAATAGTCATTTAATTTGTATTTTCAACCTTTCTTTCAATGAAATAAAAAACCCTTTGAATTGTGAGCCGATTGACAAAACCACAAATAAACAAATCGAGTGCTAAATAACTGCCAAAAAACAAAATAATCAAAGAATGAAATGCATTTGAAATGTCTTTAATTGAAATATAGATTCCATAATTATTTTAATGAAAATTGATTTAAAAAGCTTTCAATCAAATGTTAAAGTGATTGTCATTAAAAGCCTTTCGCTTAACAAATATGAGTTATATATTGAGAGGAAATGCTTTCAATCAGATCCACATTCGATATTAGTTTTGAGATTTCGATAATTTAATTAAACGTAATATACTCTCAAAGGAAAGAAAATAAACTTAATATTTGATTAGATAATTGATCTATTTATTAATGCAACGCAACTTTCGTGCAGTAACTCTGTCCGTGTATTTCGAGGGTTGTTCTGATAGTATGAAAGAGTTGCTCGAATTGAGTGAAGCAGAGGTCGAAGTCGTCTGGTGGTCCATTGATTCCAAGGTATTATCGATGGATTTCAATACTGTCTGGTCATTGAATTCACTGTTGACGGCATCGATGAAGATTTGGATGAGAGACTTCTCTTCAGATGTCTCCAACATTTTGCGAACCAAATCGTCCAAACGATATAAATGTTCGTCGAATTCGTGCGGAATTTGAATCTTCATAAAAGCCAACAATTTTGCTAAATATTCGACATTCGGACCGCAAATGCCTTTAGAGACTGTGATGTCGATTGCAATTTGTTCCAAAGGCGCTGAACCCAAAAATAGGGGATTGCAGGGCAGTGCGATGTATACCAGAACTGGAAACGGCTCCTCTTTGGGATCTCTTGGATAAAATTGAGTGATAATTGTTGTATAACCGCCAATAGACTGTTCCCGGTCTGTCAAATAAGCTAACGTCGAGGTTTCGTTTGTGAACTGGAAGGCCCGGCCCCAAGTGGACACCTGTGCCAAAGGCAGACATCAAATATAATTATATGTCTGAATAAATGAATAGATAATAATCAACACTCGATTTGTTTTCGTATTATCTTTTGAATGGTTTTCTGAAAAACAATTTTTCTGTTTTTGTCATAAAATTGGTTTCAAAGCTATTAAACGCTTTCAACAATTTTCTGGTATTTATTTTGAAACCAAAAACATTGAAATCTAATACAACTTTTCTTTAGATCTTTGAGTTTAATTAAAAAGACGTCTGATTTAACAGATGAGAAGACACTTCAGAGTATAGCTCGGGTTGACTACCATTTTTGACGACAATTTTCTGCTTCATTGCAGCGGAAATTCAGGACTCAATTGAAAAGAATAATAGAAATTAAAAGATAAAGAAATCGAAAGAAAGGGTAGAAAAGATCGGTGTCTTCGAAGGAATGGTCTCTCACTTTGAGAGAATCGACGTTTCAATGCAAATACAAATTAAGAGCAAAGAAAACCCGTCCGCACCTTCGGACACAAAATTATATTTGTATTTCAAGTTCAGTGACCTGTTTTTCACATAAGACATGACAAGACTCAACATTGCGAACATGACTTCTGTCGGGTGCTCTCAATAATAAATTAAATGAATGAAGAGTTCATTTTCCCTCAAGACTTAGTCGCAAAAGTAAAATCATAAAAAACAACACAAAATAATAATGATATTAATAATTGCCAATTATTGTAGGTTTTAATGGCTTTCCAAGAATATATTCCACTTTTATGACTGGAGGGCCACACAATTAATTGCCTTAAACTCTATTTTGTTGACTTTTTTCAAATTAAACTAAAATATCGGACTTTTATTAAATTAACTAAAATTATAACAAAAAACAGTCTATTAATAGACGGAAGAAATAATTTTTGGCTCATTTTAATGATATTTTTTCAAATCATTTATTAATTTAGAATTCAATCAAATCTAATATTGTTTGATATAAAAAAAAATAACTTAAGAACTCACCCCTTCCTCTTCCATTAGTGTCACCACTCGCCCCAACTGTAAGAAATCATAAGAAATAACTTTAGATATTTTTCAGTCAATAAACAAAATCGAATTTTATCACAAAATGAAACGATGAATGGAAAGTTGTTTTCAATTATAATTTTTAAAATTAAAAAAAAAACTAGTGATACAAAAAAAAATTCTATTCAGGTTCAATTCGTATCGGCTGAAAAGCCCAGGGTTATTGCGCTTATTAATTAACATTCACTCGAGATTTATAGCTCAAAACGATTAAGTCTAATGAGAGTGAAATGGATTTTCAAAATTATAATTTCTTTTACCACAAAAAATGTCTATTAATTTAAAAGAAGATCTAATGGAACAAGATTTAAAATTCCTAATTTTCAAAATACACTGGTTTAATGAGTACAATGGTATTTAGTATTTTGAAGAGAGCGTTTACCACCCATGGTGGGTAGTCAATCCAAATATTTGATCAATTTCTTGGAAGGTGTTACAGTAGCGAAATATTGTCCTTTCGGCTCAAAACGGCTCAATTCGGTTTTAAGGACTAAATCAGATCTAAGTTGTCCTTAATTCAAATACGGGTTTCGGTTAAATTACCAAAAATGAGCCCTCCTCTCAATAATTCAAGTTCCAAGTTTGTACTACTTGGTCTATGAAACAGTTAAGAGGTTAAAATTTTCTTCAATGAAAATCTTATTAAATTAACTTGATAATCAAGATCTCAATAAAATCGCAATTTTTAAAATTTTTAGTTTTTCTGAGTTATTGTTTATAGATATTTATATTTAACTTGAAATTCATTTATAAGTCTAAAATAACCAAGCCTATCCTAATCAAACATAATACTCGAGGAAATGAAAACGAAAACACATTATAATAAAGTCATAAGTGAATGGTTTTAAAATCGTGAGAAAGGTTAGTTCATCTTGCAATTTATTGGTTTTTTACCTTTTAACTTTTCAATATCTAAAACATAATCGAGTGAAAAGGTTTACTTCAGTAAATTAGAAGATCTTTTCACTAAAGCTATCACTTAATTAAAAATAAATGGAAAACGTCTCAAATGAATATTAAGTGACAAAACAGGAATCGCTTTTTAAAAAACAGATAAATATTTTTGGAATCACGAATTAAAAGACATTCTTTCATCAAATGTTTCGCAATAATTCAGTGATAAACGAAAAGTAATTAACCAAAAGTTTAGATAACTCCTAATTATTGAACTAAAAATTATTTTTTGATAAATAATATTCAATGAATTCTATAATCAAATCGTTTGAACAAATCGCAGAAAATATATTAATATTCAACAAATTTAATCGAACCATAAAATTGTTTGAAATAATCAGTGAATACCGTATTGACTCTTAACACTACAGTGGATATGGCAGTAAAATAAGGGGATAAATAAGAAAGTAGTTAATTCCCCTTTCAACAATTTTAGTTGCTTCAAACCTTATTTGATTTTGATTAAGCTGGACAACTTGTTTACTTCTAATAAACCCTTTGTGGGTCACTTGAATGCAAATAAAGGTTTCAAAAAACAGTTGATTATATTAACAGTTGTTATATCATTAATAAATAGTTTTAAACTATTTGCACAGAAATATATTTTGTATAAAACATTTTATAATAAATGGAATAAAATACAACTGATGTATGAAATACAGCGAATCTGCAAATAATTAATTTTAACAATGAGTTGAACTTAATTTGGAAATAATATCTCGAATCAAACTATGAACGACTCTCTAATCATTAAAGTTATTTAATTGAAACCACCAATCAACTATAAGATCATTAATCATGACTATAAACCAAGTTTTAAACCTAATTTCCATATTATAGTCAAAAACTTTAAATTAAATTTGACGTAAATTATATCAATTGATAAAAATAATAATTTTTTCTTTGCATTTATCTTAAAAATCGGAATCAAAAGAAATTAAATGTTTGATATCATCTTTAGAATAAAAATTAAAAAATCGACAAAAAGTTGAAAAGTTGCTAAGAATTTGAGATAATTTTGATTTTGAACGGAATTCCTGTCATGTGATTCAAACTTGAAAACAGATATTCTGTTCGAAAAATAGTTGGAAAATAGTGAACCTTCCGCTCAATCAATGCGATCGCTTATTGACAGACATTTAAGAGCTCATCCAATATTAGCATTTGCCAGATTGTCAGGGACAATTCACTCGAGAAATGTCCAACAAATTTGCATTACGTCGAAAAAATGCAAACAAAACGATAAATAAATTTATTATTTTTGAAAATAACTATCGAACTATTCATTTAAACAAATCAATTGAAACGACAAAAACCAAATAGAAATCAATGATCGAGAAAATCAGATTAAAACAGCATTTGAAAATAACTGACTCAGATGTTTGATAAGGAAATACTAATAAATTAATTCAAATTCTGTTCATTAGTTTATCAGAAAAGTAATAATTTTTGATTGACATTGAATTCAATTAATTTAAAATTCAATTAACAAAAGAAATTTAATATAAATTCAAACCAGTCTTCAATTAAAAGCAAATCAAAATTAATTCGAGATTAGAAATGTTGAAAAACGTGAGCGTCTCTATTAAAGGCTGTCCACTTCGCTAAATGAGATGGACATTCAATTTGTCCTTGTAAAACATGATTTTATCAAGGGTATTAATATGGGATGGGCACATTTATTCTTTTAATATATTCAAAGAGAATTTAGCCCTCCTTTCCTTCTACTGATAAGTTTATCGGAGAACCGATTTTTATTTTAAAAAATAATTAATATAAAAGTGTCACAAATATCCAGTAATTGATTCGGAATCAATAAATTTTCTCAGAGCTTAAGATTAATAGCAAAATTTGTAAAATATTTATTTTTTTGGGCGAAATATCTTTTGATTCTATAAACTCATAAAATTATTGAAAAGTTATCTATAATTTGTTGTATTAATGGTTTTGGTGATAATCTTCAATAAATAGTTATTTTTGGGTTTTCTCTGATAAGTCTTACAAAATAAATGAAAGAATTGATTGATTCGTCAAACTCTTCCTGATATGTGATAAGACTAACTGTTCCGCTCGACGATAACTAACTGTTCCGACACTTTGGCCAACAATTTATTGACATTTACAAACAGATGATATGATTGTACACAAAGAGGACTTTTGGTCAACACATGGGATGAGTTGGTCGATGACCTCAACTCAAGTCGTAATTCAATTTTTGATGAAGAACTCAAAGTAATGATTAAAAGAAGTGATTAATTGCCAGAAATGACATCAAATGGCGATTCATTACAATTAGACAGAGAAAAGTGAAATCAATTTGAGATAAAAAGCTTTAAAACTTAAAAATCAAATAACATTGAAATGAGAGACAAATTTGTAATGAATGTGATTTTAGAGGAAGTGTTTAATAGATTGCGGGCCAACCCTTCTGGAAGTGCTCTCATATGTTGCCAATATTTAGGTGTAGTTCCAATCGATTAGTCATTTTGACAGAAAATTTGTGTTCACTCTTCAGTCAAACAGAGGTCAGGTATCAGATATCCCGTCCACTCATAACACAAATTCAGTGAATCTGAAAATTTATTTAATCGACTTTCGGACAGATTATCAAAAAAAAAGCAAAATTTGTATAAAATATGTGAATAAAAATCACAAATCGTCTCAAAAAATGATTTCAAAACATATTTCGCTTTAAAGACAAAAATTACTGAAATTAAATTAAATCAAATGTTAAGACCTTAAGAGCTGTTCTCATACGAAAATTAAAGGGAAAACAACAAAAACGGATGGTTTGAGGAGCCATTAAATTAATGACTAACCCGTTGTGGACATCCTCTGTGCGTATCACTTCCCTGATAGAATCGACGGCAATAGCCATCAATTCTTCCGACTTTGCATTCTTTGTAATCAAAGCCTGGATTCCAAATGAGAGATCCATAGCCGAAGACCCAGAGCGCAGACATGTGTCGATTGTTGTTTGAAAGGCAGCGCCAGTCGACTCAGTGGCAAACTATTGGTCAGAATTGTTGTGGTGATGGCTCTGAACGACAATTCACTTTAACACTGATTTCAAAAGGGATCAATTGATCGCATAAATATTGAACTCAATACAAAAATAAAACTAAATATAAATATTTTGTAATAAAAATTAAATTATTTTACAAAATTTTAATTACGGAAAACTAATAAACTTTGTTATAAATTCATTTTTTTCAGTTTAATTGCAATTTTTGACAAAAATAAAAGTCTATTAATAGTATCGATGAGACAAACGCTGATATCAAAAATGCATTGAAAAGAGCACAGCGTTTGTGCCGTAAAACTAAAGACAACCTAAAGCACAGCCAAAGTATTCATTCTCTCAGTGAATGATGCAAAGCCTTCCCATTGTTGCAAAAGGAACGCCACATTCTAACCTCACCTGAGATCATTGATAGAGTGTCTTAATCTTCATTTTATTATATATTTTATTGTATTTGAATTTATAAAACTTAAGATTTAGATAATATAAGGATAAAAATGATTGAATTGAATGCGAGTCAAATGATTAATAAGTAACCGATCGATAGGTTAGACTGTATCCCAAAAGTGGATATTTGACGTCAGCCCAAACCCACAATAATAGCAAAATACGCGTACATTTCAAAAGTGTGAGCAATAAAAGGATGTTCTTATCTTTGGATGAGTGATAAAACTGGACTTAATTTTGTCCGATAACTTAATTTTGTTGGTCAGAAAACTGTTTCTCATTATACAAATATCCTAAGAGAGGCAAAAAGGATTAAATATATGTTTGAATCGATTCCAGGAAATCGTAAATTACTTAACCCGAAATCTATTACAGAAATTTTTGAGATATTCTCTAAGATTTTGTGCTAACAATAGTTAAGAGATGTTCGGAGAGATTTTTGTCGAGGAATGGAGGAAAGAGAGGTCTGGAGTACTTAAAATCGGTTTATTATGGGTTTGGGACTTCAAATGAAGCGTCACTAATGAACAAACATTAACGGCATTAACGGTTGGACACAAGTATTATAAGACATTAACAATTGAATGCATTGAATGCCAATCGCACTCATAAATCATTTGAGGCGCGCCTTCACAAAAGCCATTTCTTGAGACATAAGTGAGGCGCTGACCATATAAAACCCGGTCACGACATGTCCCGCAGATTTCTACTCGTATTCCGATTGTATGACATTATCGATTGAATGCCGCAAATGACCAAAAATGTCAATTTCTAACCCAAATCCCGACAAATACTCCAAAAGCCTTTAAGAATATCCACTCAAAAATACTATCAATTTTGGTATTTCTATGAATGACTCCAATGAATAACTATTCAATCAATTCTATTGTCAAACATGAACCAAGATTAAATTAAGCAAATAGGAAGAACAAATTGCCAACAAACTCCCCCTAACTATTCTCCTTTTTAATAAGAATTTTGTATTTTGACAAACATTTCAAACCGAGTCAATCGAATCCGTTGAGTGACCACACCTTCAAAGAGTTTCAAAAACAAGACTTTTTTTTATTGGTTTAGTTTTGGTTTACATCAATTTCTGGTAAACTTTGATGTTTTGAAATTATAGTTGAAATATAGTTGTCGTCAATTAGTTTTTTAAAACTCAATTTACAAAAAATTAACTTCAATTCAATGAAAATGTGAATGAAAATATCCATTTTAGATAAGATTAAGCGAAACAGGATTCACAAGAATTTATTGCCCACTCTATTATGTCGTCTCTCATTGCACTCCATTTTAAATAAGTTTTGCTCAGAATTTTAAATTTTCTTTATTAGAAAAACAGAATTTTAATTCAAGAGTCGACAGACGGCACACAATTAAACCAGAAATGAACGGAAATTCCATTTTCCGGCCATTTACCAAAAACATACCAGAATACTAAATGTCTTAGATGTTCAAGGTTGTGTCGATTAGTAATGACGATTACATTTAGTTATTTTAGCTAGCCCATTAGAGATCAGCCAGAGGAAATTAATTTTAAAAACTTTAGATTTATATCCAACTACTGAAACAAATACTTAAGGGCTAACCTCCTGAACCCCTTCCTGTTGTGGGAATGATCTCTATTCTTTAAAAAAAATATTCGAAAGTTATTTATGAATTATTTATTCCGTTTCCGAATGAAATTCTGAAAATAATGTGAATTATACGGTGATGATCAGTGATGAGCAAGGCACATTTTAAAGGAGATCGCTGACTGAAATTTATCAAAAGAGACCTTTTCTGAAAACTTGGGAGCGGTGCCTATTTGATAATGACTTTGTTCCTTAATTTTGATCATTTAGAATATAAATCGGATTAAAGATAGCTTACTGCAACCGCCATTTAATCTATATTAAGGTGACCAAGTCTGGAAAATATCACTGTATTCCCCTGAGCCTTGCGGACCTTGTTCATACTTAGAATTATAATTTTAGAAAGCTTTAAAATAAATCAAACTTTTACTTTATTTGAGAGTCTATTACAAGGAATTCCTTTTTTTTAAAGTTTGTAATTATTAGAAATTTATTGAATAAACTGATATCGAATTAGATGTGAAAGTTTAATGTCTTTGACTCTATTTGATGCCAAAAATGGTTGAGTCGATTGATATTTGTTGACGACTATTGATTGCTGGGAATCATCTCTCATATAATGTGATTTTGAAATCATGAATTACACTGAATTTATTTACAACGTTAGACACTTTAGGAAAGAAATTCAACTTTTCTTATGGAACTTCCCGTGCGAAGACACTAACCCATGCGTATCGCCTATTCCGAGCACAAAATCTCCAGAGAAAACTTGTTTTAAATGAAACGAAAAGAAAAAAAAGCTTAACTTTAGGTAAAAGTAAAGTTTTTTCTATAAATTAGTTTGAGATCATATACACGACTGATTGTAAGCCATGGCTACCACTTATGAATCAAATCTGAAGAGAGCAGAACTTCAACAATTTTTTGTCTCACTTTATGAATGAGAAAAAGTAGCGAATAATCGCATTTTTATTCCTTTTATTTATAATCGAGTAAATCTTTTTTTGTGCAAAAATTAAAATAAATATACATATAATTGGTTCGAAGCAAAACCAAAAGCTTTGTTTTGATTCGAAAATTTAATTTTTTCATGTGTTTGAGGGCAGACCTCTGAGTTGTTTGGGATTGCATTACTCGTGAGTGTCACTCATATAATGCTTATGAAAACTATCGTTCAATGACTTTAAAACACATTATTATCGCTGAGAATACGAGAAAAGAATCGACGGTAGAGTAGAACAGAATAAGTCTCTTGACTCAACACAAGAGCACAGGTAGTCTACAGGTAGAACGCATATAACTTTGTCAATGAAGTCTTGTTAAGGGAGGGCAATAGAGCCGGTGCAGTTGTCGCACAAATAAGGCTACTTAGGCGACTACTTCTAACAAACATCACTCACACGGGAAAACACAAGGATTCAAATGCAGGTACTGTTAGTGTTCTGTACAAACCTGTGCTTTGATTTTGTCCTAAAAAAAAGTTGGCTTTGACTCCACTTTCCGTTCACTCCTTACTCTACGATCACAACACAAAAACACATTCATTATTAGCCATTAGTGATAGCCGTGCACCTGAAATGCCAGTATTTGGCTATTAGTGGGCACAACCCTTCGCTTCTCGACCTTCATTCCACTTTACGACAACACCAAATACCACAACAGTATGGGTTATTATCATATATTTGGCCGAAAACCCAATTATTTTTAACTTCGAGTGAAGAAGATTTTGATTTGCGATAGTTTTAGAAATTTTCAAATATTCCGATACATTCGTCGATAAAAATCTATTTCTTTTGATTTTAGAGAAGAGGGAAAACCATTTCCTTTTGAGAGAATCCGTCGGAATTTTAATTGTTTCGAAACTATTTCATAACTCCTGAGTCTTATATTAGAAGAACAGCTACTGAAACACCAAAACTCATATAATGTTTGAGCGAAAAGTGGTGGCAATGGTTGAGCTCTTCGTTTGAGAGAAGACACAAATAAAAGCAATAAATGTCAGAGAAGTAGTTTTGGAGAAAAAATGTGAGAAATATTTTCACATAAATAGAAAGAGTAGAAAAGGTTTGGCTAATATTCGGAGCGAAATAAAAATCAAGAGAAAAAGATTAAAACATTTGAACGCTTTTCCCCTCTCTTTTCAGAACTGAAGCAATAATTCGAAGAAGAGTTTAATCTCAAACCGAATGAATGAACGATAAAAGTTTGAAAATTTTCTCTTTAAAGGGAAGTCGTGATTATATTTGATATAATCTAAGAATCTAATTATTAATGCTTTTCAGAAAAAAACTGAATAAATAACTGTAGTCCTGAACTAAAACTTTAAATTGAATATAACCTGAAACCCATACGGGTCAATCATGTGAGGGTCAATTTGCAAACCATTGGAAATTCTTAATTAATGAGTTATGAAGTATTTGGAATTTCTGACAATTCAAATAAATGACTCGTTTTTTGCTTTAAATAATTAATACTTTTTTTATTTACATTTTTGAAACGAAAAAATGTGACAAATTTTTTCGAAAAAAGAAAACAATTATTGTTTTAGTGTTGAATGACATGAAATGATAATGAATTTAATGACACTTTCATTCACTCGTTTATCAATTGTTTCTGTGAGTGAAATATTTGCGTAACTATTCGTTAATCATATAATTCGTGAATTATATAATACTAATGTATATTAATTATATTTATTTACATTAATTACAAAATTAATATATAAGATAACAAAAAATTGTTTTTGACTTTAATTATCTTTTATTAAATAAAATTATAGAAGAAATTCCATCCGATTATTGGTCTGAAATCTATTCACAAAAATAATCATTTTAGACATTATTTTTTTAAGTATATAACAAAACAAAACTAAAGCTTTCATTCATTTTGGGGCAAAAAATAATATTTCAAATCATTAATTCAATAGTAATGTGAGTAAAGCTCTTTTGTCAATGATCTTGGTATGAGTTGGTCTGAGTTGTGATTGAGAACATGAATGAAACAATAAATGAAGAAATGGATAACAAAACAAAATAATACTTTAAATAACATTTTTGTCTTTTATTCTATGAATTTGTTGTAATCAATGATGAAATTCATGATTCGATAGCACTGTAAGGAAATGGTTTTCCACAAAACATAATATTTATAATTAAAACAAATTTCATGATTTGGAAAAAATTAAATATAGAACCAGAATATTGAATATAGAACTGAGGTTTAAATCGTGATTTCGTGAAATCGTGATAATCTTGTTGTCTTGAAGAACAAACGCCTCAAAAAAGTCAAGATTTAAACCAATTTCTAGTTTTGTTACATAATTTCAAACGAAAAATTCAGAACAAAAAAGTAATGGAAAACAAAATAATTTGTTAGTAAAGAAATCAATGAAAAGATTAGTGCATTTCGTGTGGATTTTAAAACAAATAATCAAATGAAATATGGTTCGAGTGATTTGTGTCGATGGGATGGCATAAGGACTGTACAAATAATAATAATAATAATAATAATAATATTCAATAATTAATATATAATTAAAGGCACTTCAACAGCACTGGCAGAACAACAACTAGTATATCAATAATAATATCAATAATAATAATAATTAAAATAAATTAATTGGACTTAGAGTAGAGTAGAGACAACTTTTCAATCCTTAATCTAATTGTTTTACGTTTTAAATAATAATAATTTTGATTCAGTGAAGCCCCTAATCAAAAGCCGAACCTCAGATGTCTTACAATTGAGTGGCGTTAGAGTTGAGTGACTCTTATTTGAGGGCTAACACTGGGATCACACTTCGGTGGCGTACAGTTTGTCAGGTATTGTCGCGTACGTGGGCTGAGAGTAGTGGTCTTCTATCACATAAATTGACGAATGATTAGATCGGCCACTGGCTCTGTGTCGGTGCAGTTGGGCCGCGATATTAATATTGTTGTGGAAATTGTTTTGACTATTGATTGAATCGATAGTCCGGTTCAGTGCTATCGTCGAGTTATTTATTGAAGACTCACTAAAATTGATAAAAACAAAAAGAAAGGAATGAGTGAAACATTCGTTTATTTAATCATTAATTTTAGTTATTTCGAGGGAACAGACATTAAACCGAAACCAAACAGAAATAAAAGCAAAACTAATGATTAAAATTCTTTTCTCTGAGAATATGAGATGCGATCAAAAAGAATGTAAAATATTCTTAATTTCAATGTTTATCACAAATTGAATCCCAAAGAGTGAGGCAAAAGATATTGAGACCAAGAATAAAATTAGCGAAAAGTTTTCACAAAAAAAAATTATTGAGAAAATAGTTAATGAAATTTGAATTTTAAAGAAATAAAAATTTAGATAAAACGGAACGAATGGTTACCTCTTAGCTAATGGATTAGGAACTGATTGTGGATGAGGTAATGAACCTCTCCTTTCGATTGTCTTGTTTTCAAAGCAGTCCTGATTTGGATCCGGCGACTGATTGACAACGTTCTGATCAATATTTTCGACTATCAATTTGGAGGCCGGCCTCTGGTCGTGCCTATTGTTGTTGACTGCAGCGCACTCAGTGTTAAGCAGTTTATGGTTTGATTTAGTCTTTTTGAGCGACTGAAGTGTCGCTGACTTTTCGTTGACAGACAACTGTCGGTTCGAGTAAATCATATTTTGTTTTGAATCATAGATCTCATGATTTGTGAGTTTACTTAAAGTCGCACTTTTTGCACCTCGATTCAAATGGTTGAGTGACGGCGGTCTGTCTAATGCATTCACTATCACATTAGCCGCTGGCATCACATGACTGTCGACACCGCACTTATTGTTCATACTGGTCACTAAGTTATGTTCGTTCTGACGCCGCACTTCATCGTCGTCTTTGCGTTTGATTTTCTGCGCCGCGTGTTTCCGATGTTTGCAAACCATTATCGAAATGGCGGCGATTAATGCTAACAACGGAACACTGGCCGACACGAGTCCGATAATTATGAGCTGCTTTGAAGACAGGGGTTCGGCCTTTTCGCCGGTGATCACAGTCATCGGCAAATGCGTGGAATTATTCAAATTGGTTTCATAAGCGATCAAATTTATTGAACCAATTATTGAGTTCTCACATCTCTCTCCCGAATAATTAGGCGGACATTTGCAAACATACTCTTCGATTCTGTCCTCACAAATGCCTCCATTGAGACACGGATTGGGCTCACATTCGTTCACGTTTACTGAACAGTCTTTTCCGGTATATCCGGGCCCACACCTGCACTGGTAATCATTGATCAAATCGACACACGTTCCGCCGTTTGAACAAGGTTTGGTCAAACAGTCGTCAACATTGTCTTGGCACAGATCACCAATGAAACCCGGAACACATAAGCATCGAAATGTGTTGACCTCATCAATACAGGTGCCAGAGTTGAAGCACGGGTTGACATCACAATCATTGATGTTTATCTCGCAATTATCGCCGGCAAATCCCGCCCTACACTCGCAGCTGTAGCTGTCCTCATCTGTGGTCACACAACTGCCGCCTATCATTTCATAATACATAACATTATATTAAAATTTGTTTGAATTCATCGCAAACTTTGTTGTAAACATTTGCTGACATTTAAAGAATAAAACCAAATATGAATTGTATTTACCATTAGAACAAGGATTGGGATCGCAGTCTGTTTGCTTGATCTGACAGTTTTCTCCTTCATAACCAACTTTGCAAATACATAAGTAACCACTGGGACCGTCCATACAAGTGCCGCCATTAGAGCACGGGTTGTTTGTGCACACGCTGGCCATTGTCTCGCAGTGTTTACCGAAATAGCCGAGAGGACACTCACACGTATAGTTATTGGAGGACACGCTCTGTCGGGTAAAGAAGAAATTGTTAAAAGATATCAATCGATTGGAACGTCAAGTATTGACTCCTGCAGTGAGACATCCGTTTCGGATGACAACTACTGAACTTTGCATTTGGCTCTCAAACCAAGTGTTTAATACAAATTAAATCTTCTAAATCGTAGGCGTTTTCCTTCGATTCTCTGCTCTTTGTTGTTATGTTAAACGTCAAGAAAATATGTTTTTCTCCTTCATTTTGCCAAACATTATATTCATGTCTATGCATAAGATAAGGGAGTTTTCGGACTAAGGAATGCCACCCAATAATAATAATGCAAATATCGATATGCTATTGACTACTACTCCAATCCATACACTATTTTCAATTGGGTTCGAATCTAATATACATTTAAAGTCGATTATAACTGTTGGCAAAAGAAAAAACAACTCAATTATTCACAACTTATTAGCGAACTCTTCCCAATAGAATGTGCCTCTGATTGTCAATTAAAAGTCAGTTCTCTTTCTCGAAACAAACCATAGATATAATGAACTGAGAACTTGTTTATAATGAAATATTATCGAAAATATGATAAATAATTAGATAATTATTCGCATTCAAAGCGCAAATATGAATAAATACAATGGATTTGTGAAACAAACAAATTTATGACTGAATTAATGAATCCGAAAGAATTTGAGAGGCATTAGAAAAAAGGCAAAGAATAGACTGAAGTCGACAAATAAATTATGATTATAAAGGTTATGCTGGTGTTCGTGAAACAGTGCTGTCATGTGTGCCTTTGGGGCAGACACTGACTGAACAATGAATTATATTCTTTTCACAATAACCATATTATACGGACACGTATTTCCAGCTCTTATTATATCAAACATTTGACTAATCTATAAATTGGAGGAAAGAGTCAAGTGTTGCAAATAATGGGCACTGGCATCAAATTGCAGGTTTAAATTACTGATATGAGGTCTATCTAAAAGCACACGTGCATTCCTCCACTCAAATGCAAGTATCGATGATTGATAATAATGATGCTATCAGTTGACGGCATCGGTAGGAGAGTTGTCTCAAAATAATTCATTGCATTCAATGATCAAACATTTGAATCAAAAAGAAATGATAAAGAATTAAACTTCAAATAAAGAATAGAATAGATTTACATAATATTATTATTCGATATTTCTATGAAATCTATTCAAAGAGCAAATGCTATCCGTTTTAACGCAACACAAGAGTCAGTCAAACAAGTAGTTCGTAAACAGAGAGAAAATAAGTGGAAAATATTTAACACAAAACACTGTTTAATAAATAAAAGCATTAATAATAATAGAGAACAGCAAACAAAACAAGAAAATTGTTTTTCTATTCGCAGTTATAATAAGATACTATTATTCCTATTCTTTCTAAAAGATCGGGAGAGGTGTTAACAGTCTTTATGATGGAGTTCTGGTCCTAACTATACACTTGTGGAGTGCATTGTCTCAGATTGTGTGCCATTTTTATTATATAATCTTCGGAATTGGTGCTTAATTTATTAGACTATTAGCGGATGTGTCAGTCGTTATAATAAAGCTCTTATTGTTTCGCTTGAATTGATGTTCAAAGAAAAAGAAATTCCTTTCGCTTTCAATTAGGAATATATTGTGTGAGAGAGGAGTGCACGCAATCCATTCCATCTTATATTAAACTATTGAATGCCAATAAATATTAGATTAACTCAAAGAATAACTTCTCTATTCAACTATAGATTCGCTTCAATTTGTCTGAAAGATTGAAAGCGAAATATAAAACCTTTTAATAAACTTATGTCTACTTTTGACAAATGTCTGAATTATTCCAAAGTTTTTCAATATATTAACACTTGATTTACGCTGATTAATAAAAGAAATGGCCAAAACGTGAGTTCGGCAAATCACAATTGATGGACATTCAAACAGAATGACATCAAAAGGCCTGGCAATGGAGGGACAGCTGTACTTTTCTCTAAAAAAGGGATTATTTACTCGCAGACAATTATCAGCTGTCTTTTGATGTTTTCTCAATTTTATTACAATATAAG
This sequence comes from Oribatida sp., assembly GCA_034697865.1. NCBI lineage: Eukaryota > Metazoa > Arthropoda > Arachnida > Sarcoptiformes > Oribatida sp. The sequence goes on along the minus strand of JAQGAR010000013.1, from coordinate 28,950 downwards.
AGTTGACTTTCTATTAGTGATGGTATTGCTCAAGGGGCTCAGCAGATGTGCCGCTAAAACTATCAGCGCTTCACTTGATTCCAGTGTTTTTATAAACAGTGGTCATCAATAGAAGAAGAATAAGAAAAGACAACAATAAGAGAATAAAACCAATTGAATACAGATATGTTATTGTAGACCAGAGCTGTCTGTTTTGTGCAAAGTCAGGTCACCTGTCCGTCCATTAGTCTCATTGCAAAAATCTCTTGATTCGGTATATTTTAATTGATTGACTTACCTTACAAGTGGCTCCATTAGCACAGGGAAGATGAGCACAGCTATCAATCTCTTGTTCGCAATTCTTGCCGGTGAAGCCGAGCGGACACTCACATGTATACCAGCCCTCGCCAGTGTTGGAACATGAGCCTCCATTCTTACAGGGCTTGTGATTTGTGCAGTAATTCAAATCTGACAATAAGAATAACAAAACAATGTTTTAAATAACTCGAGACTCACTCAAGACGTGAATTGATGTCAAATATGAATGCAATTCACTTCTAATAATATGATAATCAATATTATAATTATTGTACTTTTTTGATAGACATAACACTTCTGGCAAATCGTATGTCAAACAAATTGAATGCTTTCTTAGCAAACAATCAAAAAGTTGTAATTCTATTCATTAAAATATTCTGAAAGCCTCAGTCGTTCAGCCCTATCAAAGCTAACATTACCTGAGCACAAGTGAATGAAACTTGTCCTATCGGTTCAAAAATCAGTTCATTGTTAGCTATTTTTATGTGCAAGGTAACTTCACAAAAATTTAGAGCAGTGCACGAATTATTTGACTCTATGCTGGCATGTGGTCATCCGCTAAAGCACATTAATAAGTGTATAGGGGCTGCCTATGTAATGCAATAAACTTTTTCTCTATTTAGCTCTCGTTGAGTTGACCTCAGGTTCAGAATAATGGTTAAAAAACCTTTTCTACCTGTTATTCAATGAGTATTTTTCTCCGCAATTCATGCAATACATTGTATTATACATAAATTTTCACAATTGAATGCATATAACGATAGTCTGATTTTATTCCATTCTTTTCTTGTGAACTACACTTCGAGTCAGTCCGAACAATTCAAACCTCAAAAACTTGTGATTTTGTGAATAGAATTGAGTCTCGAATTTCAAATTCAATTCATCTGAAGATTTGAATTTTGAATTCAATGAAATGATAATCAATAATAAAGAAAAACTGAATTAAAACTAAATTTTAAAAATACTTCACATTCGGATTTGATTTGGAAATTCATGTGAGAAAAGGTTGAGTTCTAGAGGTTTCACATCGTTTTAAAAACTAATAAAAAAGGCGATAATATCGACAGAAGACTCACATAAGAAAAACATATATTTATGAATAGATTAGACACTTATTATTGAATATAAATATATCTAAAGGGCATCAGAATATGTAGTAATAAATTTGTGACAAAATATTTTTAAGCGATAATTATAAGTGTTTTGAGTCAAAGCGTAATATTTGTCAGCTCTCGAGAAAAGCGTAGGTTTAGAAGTGCTTTCATACCTTGATTGCAGAGCAGTCCACCCCATCCCTCATCACATAAACAGTCCCACGGCTTGCCGCAATAGCCATGCAAGCAGCCGGGATATTTGGTGCATTGGTTGCAATTATGGCCTTCCCATCCGTATCGGCAACTGTTGAGACAAATATATAGTTTTGTTAGTTTCAAGTCATAAATATATAGTATTTTGATTGGAAGAGTAAGAATTGAAACCAATCAATGATGATATCAATTAACTGATAGCTGACACTCACTTGCATTCGTTGGGTTGAGAGCACTCCCCGTTCGTTGCGTTACAACCCGATCGACAAATCGCTATAAAACAAACAAATTAATAATTTATTCGATATAATTAAAGGGTTTAAGAGAACAGACCTTTTTCGCAGTAGTTTCCATGCCAGCCTTGTTGGCAGACCTTCTCTCCATCGAGACCGCATGTAAAATGTCCATACTTATCGTCTCGAGGCTTACACAGAGAGCCACAGTATTCCCCGAAGTAGTTCTCCTGACACGTGACGCGATACCAATAGTTAAGAGTCGTCTGATTGTTGTGAACACTCTTTTGCGTCCATTTATTGTCGACTTTTAAAAATCGAGACATTGCCAGTCGTGTTATCAGCGTTCGGGTCATTGTATTCGACCGCCCTATTGATTGACAACAAATAAATGGAAAAATGAATAATTGATTTCAATTTTTCGGAGATAAACAAAAAAATAGCAAAAAAACAAACAAATCATTGAAAGCGAAACATAGAAATCAGTAAAAAATTTCTGATAAATATTTTCTTCTGATCGAAAAAATGCGCCGAAAAAAAAGAAAAAATATTTCTATAATTGAAAAGAATGAATGCCTTTAAGTCAGAAATTTGTGTTACAAATGCTATGAAGACTTTGAAGAGAAGAAAAAAGTAAAACTAAATGCTTGAATGAAAGCAAGAAATCTTTATCATAAGATAAGGTTATGATCAGACTATCAATTATAATGACTGCCCCTAAAAGAAACTGAAAATCAAATAAAATACAGTAGCTTAGGAATCCGTGAAAAGCAGAGGATCGGAATGACATAAAAAATCAAATAATTCCCCGAAATTTCAAACAACATTTTGTATAAGTCTGTGATTTTATAATTGCGAGTCTAATAGCAATTTTAAAGTTGTCGTCGAAAGCTTTCTTGGAATACGAGACCAAATAATGCAAAATTAATGCCACACAAACTGGCGAACGATCCCGATGTTTGTTGAGGAACTACGGTTGGCCACCTTACCAGTGCTTTTTGCCAACACTGGTCTCGATTTGTTTCAGATTCTCTCACAGAAAATAATTTGGCCCTAAAATTGTTGCCGTATTTCTCACATACAGACGACAGACAACAACTTGACTGAAGACATTTTCTCTCATATTTTTATTCTGAGCTAAACACAGAAATGGTGTTCACAGCAACCAAAAAATCAAAACGAATTATAAGATCTTTAGATATAACTCTAATTTAACAGAAGAGTGAGAAAAGAATAAAATTAAAAAAGAGATTTTCAAACATCCTTTTCAAGTTCAATGTCGACAACGAATTCCTTTGGAAAATCATAAAACCTTTTCTACGGATTTGTGTTTATGAAAAGGTTTAAGTGGTTTAAGAATTATTTCGATTACTAATAAAAATCGAAATGAATAACAAACAAAAGTAGAAAAAAGGCTCAAAAATCGATTTATATTTCTCTTAACCGAATCGAGTGTAGAGAAAGAGATAAGAAATAAAGCAAAAGAATATTTGAAACGAGAGATTCATTACATTAATTATTCGCTTATCTGTGAGAGACTCGGCTTTTATTATTATGTTTCGCTTCAATGATTGAAAACGCATTAATGGCTTTTGAACACAAAATTTCGGGAATACCTAAAACTACACAGCTACACAGCTACACAGCTACACATGTGTAGTTTTTTGCTACACAGCTACACAGCTACACAGCTACACATACACAGTTACACATACACAGTTACACATCCACAGCTACACACATGTTTAGTTTTTTAGCTACACGCTACACAGATTTTTCACCATGTTAATGTAGAAATTTCTAAATGAAATATTTTTTTTAATAACTTTTATCATTTTTATAATTTTTTATAACTAAATTTTATTATAAAAAGAACATTTTTAAAATTGCTTGTTCATTCTTCTCAATTGAAAATTATACATCTATAATTTTATCTTTTATGTAATTAACTGAGTCTTCAATTATAAAGCAGAATGAACAAACAATTTTAAAAATATTTTCAAAATAAAATTTTATAGTTATAAAAAATTATAAAAATTAAAAAAATTATAAAAATTATAAAAATTATAAAAATTATAAAAATTATAAAGTTATAATAAAATATTTCATTAAAAAATTTCTACATTAGCATGGTGAAAAATCTGTGTAGCGTGTAGCTGTGGATGTGTAGCTGTGTATGTGTAGCAGTGTATGTGTAGCTGTGTAGGAAAAAACTACACATGTGTAGCTGTGTAGCTGTGTAGGAAAAAACTACACATGTGTAGCTGTGTAGCTGTGTAGCTGTGTAGTTTTAGGTAGTCCCCAAAATTTCTCTCTTTTCTGCTATCACTGGCTTTGAACTGATGTCAATGTTAATGAATAAAATGAAATCATTGCTCAATCAAATCCTATATAAATCTGTGCGGACCTTTTCGGGTGTTTTAGGCGATCGTCTTCTCAATAAAAATAAATTATCGACGAAATCAGATCCTGAATAACAACATTTCTCAATCTCTATCTCTCTTTTTTCCAGAGAAAAAGTATTTAAGTTTTCAAATCCATTGGAATGTATTTCAGTTCCGACAGAAGAAAAATTTTATGGAATTCTACTTTTAATTATGAGAAACATTTAAATATTTGAAAAATGATTAAACTTTTAATGGAATAAAGAGCACAGATTTGCCACTAATTTGAATATTTAAAAAATAATTCAGATAATAATTGTTAAATAAATAATATGTGAAAAAATCATTGAAACTATAAGCGAGAGTTCAGTCCAAAAATTGAATCAAAAATAGAATAAAACTATTTCTCGTTGTTTGAGAACTTCTCTAATTGGAGAAAAGGAGGTTAAATGGCCTGAAGACAGACCCACAGAGTGAGAGAGAGAGAGAGAGAGAGAGAGAGAGAGAGAGAGAGAGAGAGAGAGAGACCCTAAAACAGGTTGTAAGCCAAGAGGAATATCATAAGCCGTGAATCTGAGATGATGTATGAGATTGTATTCAATTTTAATCCTTATATAAGAGTTTTACTAAAGATTTGAAGAGATTTTAACAGATTTAATACTATTTCCACCGAATAAATGACATAATCGTCGGCCAAAATATATTAACTTTGTTTTAAATAATACTTATGATAAACAGTTTAGGAAACCAATTATCGTAATGTCAGTAATAAAAATCAATTCATTTATTTCAAAATTATGCAATATTTTTCTTGGAAATTCAATTCCAGTAATCAATCTTTGACTGGAGAGTAATGGAGAAAAATAGTCGATCCCTGTTTCGTTGGTTTGACCCAACCTGTCAAATGATTTACTGGTTTTCGCATTTCTTTCTTTCCATTAATGAATGAATAGTTTGTTAAAACATTTGAAACTGCATTAGAGTTGAGAGAAAAGCGAACAAAACATATATTGAAAGATAGGAAAATAGCCTCAGACTCGAGACTGACGTCCGACTACTTGAGGACTACTTGAGGGCTACCGGACGGCTAAATGAGGGCTCAAAAGACTTAAAGAGAGAAAAATATCATCAAGTTTGATGCAGTTTATGGTTCGGAAGCTTAATAGAACTGAGAGACAGCCATCGGCCCAATTGCCATATATTGAGTGCTCACAGCCATATATTCGGTGCTTCTAATGGTCAGTGAAGTTAATGGAAACTCTATCTCTGGTTTTTGTTTCAGCGCTCTGCTCAGCCAATTTAGTGGCGAAACAATTCATAGCCTAAGGTCTAATCATGTTTTGCAGGTCAATGTTAAGTGTATTCAATGGCATACATATAGCATAGCATTCATTGCCATTATCTCACATAAACATTAAGGGCTATACTCTCTGTTCATAAGGAAGTTTTCAAATGAACCCCAATATACTCTTCAATATCGAAGTAAATATTCCCAGTGTTTTATGATTATTATTAATTGAATGCACACTTCGATCAATACTATGCTTTACTGACATATTTATTGAATTTTAAATTAAATCTAATAATCTATTGAATAATTCTGAACTAAAGTAGAAGTCAAATGTGATTTTCCTCAATTTAATTATATTCTGGAAATAACAAATAAATCAATTGTTATTCTGAGTTAACCAGAATTTAGGTAAACAACTAATGAAAAGCTTGGGAAAATATGAAAATATGCTTATCTCAAAAGATAATCCGTCCAAATTTAAATTCAAAAAACTTATTTTTCTCATTTTATGCACAGATTTGAAATTTTGTAATTTTATAATTATTTCAAACATGTATTTTAGACCTTCATTTGTACTATTTGTTTGTGCCCTGTTCTTTTATATATTTTTGTGGTTGGCGACGACCGTTCCTCTATGTCTGCTGCCCAACAGAAGCCATAAAGATTTGAATATCAAACTATTAGTGTTTGTTAGGGATGAGGCGCGGAAGTGAACCCAACTCTTAGTGTGTTTGCAGTGAATGTGAGATTGACTTAAGAAGTCTCTTTATAAAGAAACCCAAAACAGGGACTGTTCCCAAAGCGCCAGATGGTATTTAGAAGAATTAAACCAAGGATATATTCAAAGAGAAAAGAAGCAGTAAAGTTGGCCGGGCATTAATAGACTATTCGGATATTATACTAAATAGGATATTATTAATAATAGCCCTTCCTTTCTGTCCAGTTAACCACCTGTAGTGACATTAACTTTAATGACAGATTTTCATCGCCAACTGCTATGGGAATATCAACTGTTAAACTGAGCTGATGGTCACTTTGCTGTGAGCTCAGCACAAACGCTTAGATGCCTTTCCAACAGTGGTTCCCACAATTCATAAGCCTTTTATTTTTAAATATCATATTATGTGAAACACTATATCTCTTAAGTTATATAACTCGAGTATAAGTTACAAACATTTTCATACAGAAGTTGTTTGGTTCGCCCAAACACTTGTTCGGAAACAGACTGTCTGAATGGTGAGCTCTCACCAGACGTTTAACTACTTTTTCATTAGAAAGTTAGAGCACAGGCAGAGATTGGAGCGAAGAGAAGCAAAAAAGCAAAAAACATTAAATCAAATTAAAAATCGCTTAATTGAAAGTAAACTAAAGGCAAAAATGAGACATTCAGACATACCTCTAGACGTTGTCGACATTGAAGAGGCTGAAGCGTTGTGCCAGGCCTCAACTATCAATGAAAATGTACCCTGGTAGAGAAAAACAAAAACAAAATTAAAATATAAATGAGTGACTAAGGATAGCGCCAATTAACTTAATTAAATGAAATATCAAAGAATTTTTTGCAAAAAATTATGAGAAAAATTTTTTCTTAAACTAAAACTAATTGTGAAACAGTGTTGACATACCGGCCACGAAAAGTTGAACGGAAATCTGATGGTGTAATCCTGTCCATTGTGGGTATTATCCTTAATATAGACAGAACTGTCGTTGAAGGCATTTGTAATCACTTCGCCGAAAGTACAGGGAGGACTGGGATCTATGTTGGTCTGGTAGTGCTTAAGACAGACACGAAAAAATGTTTGACATTTTTCACTACATATTTCATTGTTGTTCTCAGTTTTGATAGCACTTCCACAACAGTTTCCGACGGCGTCACGACTTAATTCATTTATGAATGAAATTAGTCTGAATTCGAATACACCCGAAGACGAGACCTAATTATTGAGAGGACAGACAAACTTCTAATTAATATATCGATCCAAAGCTTATAAATAATATAAGGAATAAAAAAAACTAATTAAAAATATTTGACTTCAAAAAGGATTTATGGCTTTCAATAATAAATTATTAATAATAAAAGTGAAGCCAAAAAATAGTTTATAATAAAAACATATTATTGGCATTCAATCAATACATGTATAGAGTTCGCGGAAGGTGTGTCCACTCGACATAGGCCTTCAATACCGATCCTTACATTAACAAATTCTAGGGTTCGCTCTCTATAGCCAGGAGCGAGTCGTGCCATAAACATCACAAACGAATAAGAATAAGATGAGATGAGAGCATCAATTTTTTCTTAGGATTAAGACCAGTAGGTGTATGGCAGGGGTGAGGCAGAGCACTGGATAGGCATCACATAAATACAAGTGCAGTGCAAAGTGTATCTAATCATTACTTTTTTGTGAGTCAGTGCATGCTTTGCAGTGCATTCAAACAAAACTGTTTTTTATTTTGTTGAGAAGACGAACAGAAAACTACTGCTCTTAACAGATATGAGATGAAGTGCATGTCTTCCACGACTTACATGCCTTTCCTCCTCCTAATGTATGACTCGTGAAATAGCATTTGGTTTACAGTTTGTTGTTTAATAGTAGCTAATGGTATCTAATGCTACCTGACTTAGATCTGACTTCCAACAAATCATATAAATACTGACTACTGATTCAATTTTGAAGGCGTATTGGATTTCAAACAACAAATACTAAATGAATACAAAATCTAAAGACGAGTTCTCTGATTATTATTTAATGTTATGTTAAATGTCGGCAAAAATCAAACAAAACCCAAACTAAAAACGAATTCACTTTTTTGTAGACTAAATATTAATACTGAAAAAGGAAACCGAAAAAAGTGCAAAAATTTAATATATTTTTGGCGATATTTTCTCAATTTTTTGTTAACTTTCACTGAGAATATAGTCCAATAATATATAGCATTACAACAAGAGATGAGGGACTGATGCACAAGAATGGAAGCACAAGTGAATGAACGCCTACCTATTCTGATAGAGCGCCTGCAGTCAGAAAACTATCGGAGCGAACGATAAATTTCTTCGCTAAGTTTGACTGACTTATAATAATATTACATAAAATTTTAACTTATATTTTGCTCTTTTGATGTCTGAGAAGAAGAGAAGCCTTTTATGTATTGAAAAAGAGAGCATTTATTTGAGAGCGAGCGCACAGGTATGCGCCGAGTGATGTCTAACAAAAAATGAAAAGTTAATTCGCGTGAATTATCTAATGGTCTGAATGAATGGCCCACAACTTGACATCACTTTAAAGTGTATAACAATTGCTATTAGTTTTTGAATGCGAGAAAAGAGAGAAAAATCATTTTATTCCATCATTTTATTCAATTGGGCCAACAATTTGTGTATTAATACAGAAGCTGTTACTTAACCTTACATTCATATCGAGCCATATATTCAGAGCTCTTATTTACTGAAATGAACTGAAATAATGTATTAAAACTACTGTTGAGTTCAGATATAAAGCTCGAGAGCCTTAAGAAATGCTTAACAACAGTGGAATCGGAAACAAGACATTTGATGGGCTATTAAAGAGTAGCCTCAAAGTGCACCTCATACTCATAGATAATCACTGTCTACTGGTTTAGCTTTAGTTTTGGTTCCTTTCCTCTGTTGCCTAAGTGAGAGACAAGTCGTATAATCAGATATATGTTAAGTAGACATAAGATATAAAAAGCGTTTCTCTCCTTAACTCTAATAAATTTGTTTGAAAAAAGGTTTTAAAGAAATCAGGAATAAAGTACTGTAAAGAGAATGGTGTGAATCGAATCAATGGTTTATTACAGTGAATATACTTTCGCAGAATAAGAGAAGTGACACCAGAATGGCTCTCAATGAATGAGTAGGTCTGTCGGTGTTCACTGTGAGGTGGCGTAAGCGTAAGCATAAGAGTAGTGGAGCAGCCGGAGTGCGACAACAGGATCACAGAATACAGCTACTAGCCTATCCTTTGCCCATAGTCACACAAACGTATGGCCAGGGTTAGTTCCTCTGCCAGAGCGACCTTTTTTCTCAAAAAATTTTAACGTCAAGTTTTATGCTTCAAACTATCCTTAAGCACGTCTTGTCGTTCCCACGCTTCGAGTCCAATGTCTTGAAAGAGCAGCACAAACACTACTCTTCCCAATGGCTATCATATGCTGTGCTATCGGACTCTCAAACACTACACAAATACTGAATTTGCCATTAAATGCTACCGAAAAACAACTGCTTCTGAAGAGAAACTCCTAAAAGATATTGTCTCTCAAAAGAATCTAAACTCTAAATATTTTTAAACAAAAACAAAACTAAAAATATTTCGATAAAAAATCGAAACTAATTGGAAGGACAGACACAAAAGTCGAATAAACTTAGCAAAAGAAAACTTTAATAAACACTTTAGTATTTTTGAGGGAAAATTTATGCCTAAGTTTGAGTCAAACCATTTTAGTGGTCATTAAATTCGAGACATTTTCAGTCTCGAAAAGAAGACTTAATTATAAATTATTTATCAGAAAAAAAATATTTTAATTTATGTGAGAGAAGAAAATTAACGTCTTTTTCAAAAGAAAACTACAGTCAACTTCTGGACAAATTGCAAGAAAATAGCGGCTCCTATTTGAGTGGTCGGCCCTACAAATGGGTTCCAAAGTTTCTCAAATCTAAACACTATTAGAGAAATATATTGTTTATAAAATCGGAGAAAATAAATAAGTAATCGAAGCAAAAGCCAAACAAAAAACAGCGAAACTCCGAACTAATGACTAATTAAATGTTAAATAAGCTAAAGATTAGTCTAAGAATTGAGACACGAGTGGACACAAACTGTAATAAACACGGTTTGCATGTATTGTTTGAATGCCGAACCATAAGCGTGGCTTTCATTAAAGATAACTGACTTAAGAAAATATTAATCAAAACAATTGCTTACCTTTTGATGGCATAAATTAAGTATCAAAAAAGCGATGAATAGTTTGTTAATCAAAGGCATAATTAGATTTGATCTTCTCTTTGACGAGTTGTGGGCCATTTCTGGACCAATAAAATGCTTTCCCAAACGATATAAGACATACACTGAAGACAAACACTTATGAAATCACTGTTTGTTAGTCAACTTTGAGATTAATCCGCAAAAACATATTTCTTCTAATAATTATTGAAATAATTGTTTTATCGCAACGATTGTTGAACTGATGTCCGAAAATGTTTTCAGTTAATTGAGTTTTGGTTATTTTCACTCTTCTTCTTCACTCGTCTTAAAGATTTGATTGATTGCTATAATAGAGAAGAGAAAAGATTATTAACTTTTGAGGATATTAGAGCTGAAACAGTAGTCTCTCTGCTCTTTCTCTCACTGAAGTTGTATTGCATTCACAACACATTCATTCACAACAGAGAGAAGTGTCGATTCGTTTGTGAGCGACACTCAGCGACCATAACAACAGTTAATAACTTTAAAGACCAGCTTTTGGTCCAAACTTTTTTAATTCTTACTTTGATATTATGTTTTCGACAAATGTTTAAAATTATATTAAATATAATTTGAATATATATTAAGTTTTAATCCAGTTATTGCTGATAACAGTTTTGACGCGAACTTATGAAGAGATCAATCGGTTATTACAAAACACTTTAATATTGATATCAAAATTTGAGATCAAGACTAGGAATGGATGACAATTAAGTAGAAAATACTTTTCATAAGTTAATAAATTATAATCCAAACGCAAACTTCATATCATTAGAAGCAATGATAAGACCGGAGTTTGAGATAAATTAATGAATAATAAATTCATTGATAACACAACTCACAAGAAAATGAACTTGAAATCAATCAAACATTTCATAAGAAACTGTTATAATTAATGGCAATCGAAGAGAAAACCAATAAAACGATGTATAATTAAATTCAAAATTAAGTCTCAATACTGTGTCTCCGTTGAGAACACTGATAATTGTGAATAAGCTGTTGATCGGTATATACTGTGCAAATCGCACGGAACTCTCTTAGTGTGAACCTTCTACAATCAGGTACAGCCGATGACTAGTAGCACAATATCTATTCGACGCTCAGCTCATACTCTGTCCCGAAATCTTGCTCCGGGCTCTGCTAGAGACCACCTTTTCAGTCAATCTAAGCCCGCCTCAGAGCGCATGAAATACAGAGGAAACGCATAGAACTGCTGCAGAAGACTATCAGTTTGTGTGCAGTGTAGTATAGCCACCAGTTTTCTGCGTCCCCTCCGCAATTGATTCCTCTGCTAAACAGGCCTTCAGGACGCGTGCGTTGACTTATAATTCTAAACCGAAATTTTAAGAAAAAAACTTTTCTCTCTCTTTTCTACTCTTTTATTCTTACTATTATTCTGTAACCCAAGAGCTCAACCGATTTGACAATAGAAAGGAACATATGATATCGGACCGACCTCTCTTTCAATATTTGATTCAAATCCGAAAATATTAGCCTTTGAAGCAAACAGTGTTTAAAGTGTTTTTTTTAACATCAAAACCAGTAGAATATTGTTTTGAATAAAAGTTTAAATTTTTTATAGTTTTAATAATGAATTAAGTTAGAGAATTGGTAACCAGGTCAAATATAATGTCATATTAGCAATCTGTTCATCTGTTTATTGTATTTTTCATTTCGTGATTATTATTCTGACCGTAAGAGACGTCAAAAGTTTGTTATTTTCGAAAATAAGTTAATAATGAAAAGAGTGTCCCAATTATTAGCGATAATCAGTAAATGAAATGAATAAATAAATTTGCGTTAAACATATGTATAGCGAAAGACTACACAAACTTAAATGGATGGACATCTTTCCTGTTGGATAGTGTGTTTGGGCCCTGGGTTCCTTAGTTAGTGTTGTGTGCGCTGCTCGGCCTCTAAGATACAGGGAACAGCTGTCACATCCATGAACCGTGCACACCTGTCTCCTTGGCCTATGCTCTCTCTCTCTCTCTCTCTCTCTCTCTCTCTCTCTCTCTCTCTCTCTCTCTCTCCTTGTTTCTTTCTTTCTTTCTCGCTCTCTCTCTCGGGTTTTCGTAGCGATAGTGCGAATCGATAAACAGTAGAGACCAGAGTCACAACAGTCTCAACCCATTTCCCATTTCCTTTCTTTTATAGAAACTTTAAAAGAATAGTAAGTTTTAGTAAAGAATCGAAAGGAATATAAGTTTTCTCTCTTTCCTAAACGAAACCCAAATCCAAAACTCCGGTAATATTATTGTGTGGAACAATGGAAAAGTTTAGCTCAAATCGATTTCCCGAACACTGACTCCAGAATGAGTCAATCAACTGAGCGATAAACCGGAGGAAACAACCAATAGTTAGATAAAGAATTGCCGCAAAATTAAATAAATTTAATTTTCGTTATTTATTTTGTTTTCGATTCATTATATCGTTTGTGACTCAAATCAAAGTTTATCTCAACTGTTGGCCCAATATTTGAGATAAAGAATAAAAACTGTATGAAACATATGTTGTGTTTCTCTACTGATGACAAGAGAGCACTTTATGCCCGCACTTGAAATGTAAGTGCATTTTGCATGTTATCAAAGAGTAGCTTTTGGAGCATAGATTCTTACTTTGATTAAATTAGAGTCGGGTTTGCAATGTCTTCATTACATAAGAAAATTAATTTTTTGAATATTAACTTTCTTTGAAGACATATTAATAGTCACAAACATTGAGGACAAGAAGACGGGCATAAAGTGAATGAGTGATGGAATTTGTCGAACAACAATGTATTGAAATGTAGGCTTCAATGTATTGCATTACTTATTGAATTGGGCGCACGGCTCGGCCTAAACATAATCAAAAGTCATACACTGGCGGCACGTGCCGTCAGTTTTAAGTTTTGGTATAAGAGCTCCGAGTCTTCATTTCATTGGAAGTGGAGGGGGTCAAAACATTTTTCGTAATCAGCAATATGTTAAAAGCAAGTAATGGCAGCTGTCTTTTTTGAGGCACAGCACAGGCAGCACGCGTCTTGACAACACGTTGCACGCGTCAACACCGGCTGCTCTGCTGCTGGCAATGAGCACCGGAACAGAATAAGAGAGTCGAGTGAAAAGAATATAAAAAGGAAAAGAGAGACACAAAGTGAGGGCTAAGCAAAAGAAATAAGAACCCAATCTATGGCGAGGAACTGGTGCTGAGGGGTCTTAGTGTGCGCTGATTCTGGTGAAGGGGCAACTTTTTCCAACACATTAGGTTTTTGTCTGTGCTCTCTCTTAGAAGCCCCCCTTATGTGTTACTTTACCAATGAGTTTGAGAAGTAGTGCAACAAAAACTGCAGATGCGATCCACTCTTAACATCAATATGAGGCATACATTGCGATACATAGGTAGAGAACACCATAAGAAATATATGGGATATGTGATTGAGTGAATCGCCTCTCCCTAAGAGAGTGCGAATCTGTTAAAATTTATAAATAAAAAGACATTTATATTGAAAAGATTTCCTCAGAGTGAGTCAGGAATAGAGGCTCTCCTCAAAAGACGTTTTTCTCTGTCATACATCTGCATATGAGTGTATATCTAGACGACTGGCACAGACGTCTATGTTCTACCAATGAGCACTTGGGGCACATGATTATAACAAGTGGTCCGTTGTCTGTCCTCAACATTACAATACGTTAAACTTTTTTAATGCTTTTATTTATATTCTTTAAGAGAAAACCAAATTCGCAAATAAACAGATATATGACTAAAACCCAATCCAAAGGTGTTTTGGCTTTCCATACATCAGAAACCAAATTATTCTTCAGGTCTTAGAGCCATCTGTGCCGAAGGCAAGGGCTCAGGCAAGGGCTCTTATATAAATAAGCCATTAGGTTCGGTACTAATACTCTATTATTTTTATTTGTAATAAGGCTTTCTTATAAGCATATGGACTCAAATATGTTTTCTTTCTGTTTCTCTCTTATGAAAAGTTGAAAACAAACAAAATTTTGGTTTTTATAATTCAATATTAAACTATTAAATTCAAATCAATGTATTAAACAAACTTTGGTCGAAAATTTGGGGCAATCGATACCACATATCAAATAATTTAATATCTTTTATACAAATCGAGTGACAATGAGTTTAATATTTAATTCGGTGGTTATTCAACAAATATATTGAAATTGTATGAGAAAGGAACAATTTGTCAGCTTTTAAAACTTGAAATATATTATTTGGAAAGTACCTGATCTAAAACCACATAATTTTGTTCGACAAATAAATAATTTGAAACCATTGATATGAGAAAAATGGGAATACTTTCTGTTTGAATAATCTTTGGAGTCGTTGTTTCCGAAACGACACAAAAAAGTGTCGAAACACTCGAATAGATTTGAAAATAACAAACTTATTAAAAAGGAAATCAATTTTGATTGAAGACTTTATTTTTGCACTTTTATCAGATTCCAAGTTCAAAAGTCTGCAAATGTCTCACTTAAGGTATTCTAATGAGTTTTGTTTGAAATATAATTATTTTCATTAATGAAGAATTCCTAAAAATGACGGTTTCAATGGAGAGATCCTTATCTAATATTTTTCAGTTTCAAATTCAATGTGTCTTTGTCCCTGATATGTGTTGGACAAAGATGTCTTAAAAGACACACTTGGAATAAATGAATGATAATTTTGCAATTGTTTAGAATCTGACACAAGGCTTGTTAGACAACGAATGAAATATGTTTTCCGATCTTAAACATCAATTTTAGGTGAAAATAATTAAAACAAATTTAGAGGAATATATTCGACTATTTATCTGTTGTTATGACTCAATACACTTGTCTTCTTTGAGACGGCTTTTGAATATTTGATTCAATAGTAGAAAAGAATAAGAATATAATGAATAAAACATAAATTATACCTCATTTTAATAAAATTGGAGCACAACTCCACCCAATCTTTTATTGTATACAGTGTGTAATACTTAGAGAATAATTATGTTATTGAAATATAGCGGACATAACGAAAATATTAGACTCCGTTAACAAATAATTTTCAGAAAATGTCTTTCAGTGGAAACAAGTTTTCAAATACTGTTTTTTGTTCAAACAAACAAAATAGCAAAACAATTAGCGTCTCGTTTGTGGTCAGAATTAATAATGATATGATCAGTGAAAGTTTAAATTCATGAAATAAAACATGTATTCATTGTTCATCAGATAACAGAAAAAAATGATAATATAATCGTTGAGTAAATTATTTTGTAACGAATTAAATGATAAAATATCTGAAATTTCAATGAATACAAATAAGAGAGAAATTAATGACTGATTTTGTTATTCAAATGAATACAAACAAAAAACCAAAAATTATGCGATCATTAATTTGGGAACAATTCTGCCAAAAATTAATTCAATGGAAACTTATTTTTTCATTTGAAAAAAAACTCATAATATTTATTCATAACACTCGAAAAAGGTATAAATTTTACTATATTCGGCAAAACAGGAACTGCAAAGAGTTGTGGATGTCGTGGGAAACGGCAACTGTTTCCTCTTCAAGACTATGGTTTAAAATCCAAAATAAATAGTAGAGAAAGTGAGAAATATTTCAAATGAAATGGCATTTCGCACAACTAATTTGAGGCCACCGGTTATGTAATCATAAGTCGACTCCACCGAACCAATAGTTATGGAGAAGACTTTGCTCAGAGTTTAAAACACTTTTGATATCAGAGTCTAATATCTGTTCTAAAAAAGTCGATCGCAAGCGGAAGATGTATATAAATCTCGATTGTATGCTGAGTGCGACTCTCCAGCGCTCTCATATGGTAGTACAGGACATCTGGACAGGAAACTCGTGAAGTCGAGCTAAAGAAACGATATGTCGGGCGCTCGACTTTGGCAACGGAAAAGATCGAGACACGACTCTCCGCCACACACTTCTCAACGTTGGGGACAATTTCTTTTTGACGCTCAAAAAATTGACCGAAGATTGTGTGCTCTTCACTCAAAATCATAAACCCATCCTCTTTTTGAGAGAGTCAGAGAGAGAGAGAGAGAGAGAGAGAGAGAGAGAGAGCACCGGATAGAGAAGAAGGAGATTTAAATTTTCAATATATGGTATAATATGATTCAATTGATAGCTAGCCATCCATAAAAAGCCGTACGCTCTTTCGGGTGCGCCTCTTAGAGCACGTATTCTTTGATTCATTGGAAGGTCTGTATTGTGTTTTCACTGAGTATTAAGTTTTGATAATTTTTTCTTATGAGAAAACAGGTGAAAAATCGCCTGAGATTTCAAAACAAAACTTTTAAGAAAATTTCTTATTGGTGTTTCCTTTAGTTCAATGTTTTCTATATTTTGAGTTTATTGAAAAATATAATAAATGTATTTCTATTTGTGAAGAGAAGATCGCTGTCTTTTCGTTGGTTTTTAGATTTCTTTTCCATAATATAATCACAAAATTGTCTCGAATTTCATTTTATATTTCAAATGTATTTATATTTTTAGGCAAAAAAGCGTAAAATATGTTCAGCTGTAAAACGAAGGAAAGTTAAGCAAAAACATTGCCATCGCTCACTACTCGCACAGATTTTCTCTATTTTTTATCCCATTTCCTTTGGGAGAACTCTAAAAAATATGAGTTTTTCGTAGAACAGAAGTAAATGTAAGTGAAGTCAAAGAAGAAATACCAGAACTACTATCCGCATAATAAAGTATTTCAAATTTTGGAGAAATTAGGGGAAGTCTATATACCATAGCGAAAGGAACTTAAAAAACAGTGAGACACAAATATTTCAGTCCATGAATTGGCCAAATATCAACAAATTTCAAATACTAAACATATGTTATGCTTTAGTTTTAAGAAAGCTTACGAATGACCCAATCGTCTGCTTCTGGTGTTGAATAATCTCAAAGAAAGTCATTTTTTAAATCAAAGTTAAATGGATTCTTAACTCAGAATCAAATTACTATATATGAAGAATGATATCGATTTAGAATGAAAATAAAGTATCAATCAAAAAATTATTTGAATGACATATATATGCCTTAAAAATTACGATTCAATTCATCTCAATTCAAATAAATTTTGAAAAATGTGTTTCTGTGAGCAAAACATTCATAGATATCACTAAATTGGTGTCTATTTTAAAGACTACCGGCTTTACAGTCAATGCATAACATTTAACAAACCCCCGAAAGTGACTATTGATGTGTTCAAAACTCTTACACTGAAGTCAGTGCCTCACCCATACCTTCTTGGACTTGACATCTGCTCCTACAGTCTTCCTGTGGTGCCAGCGCTACAAGACTTGACATTCGTATGAATAGTCGAACAAATAATGGATTGAAAATGTTGTCCAATACTTTATTTAATTCATCTTTGAATGAATTATAGAGAAGAAAATAATAGTTCAAAAGTTCAAACGACAGTGAATAGAATGACCAGCACATAAATAGCGGACAGTTGGCTCTCTTAGGCAAAGACATGTAATAAACTGTTATCAATGCTATGATTTTATGACGAGAAGAGAGTTGAGTAACGATTTTTACCCAAATTTATGCAAAGAAGTGACAGTGTTTTTGTTGGAGGAAAATCATATTTTTATGTATTTATACATAAAATTCAAGCGTTTATTCAATATAAGAGTCGAGAGAATGAAAATTAAATTTATGATTAAAACGTTTCAAAATCGAGGAAATCATATATTACAGAGAATAACAGTCCAATGAAGTAACGATTCTATGGAATTGATCTCAACGTTTGAGAGCTTTTGTTGGACTTTGGGCTCAGATGATGGCATAGAACCACTTGAAGAAGAAGTGAGCAAAAGTGTTAAATACAAACACAGAGACAGATGGCTTGCGATCGAAAGCTTAGATTTAGTTAAATTTGTTTGATATTGTGTTGTGCTCTGCCACTCTTCACTGAGCACTACATGCATGACATCCAAACAGTGTATAAAACAATAGCAGAATAACACTTCCCAATTAGGACTTTTGACTATCAGGATAGATTCAGCCCAATCTTGACTTAGGATGCATTCCTCGTTCCTTTAATTATTAATGAATAATAAAATTGTTTTATGCGTTCAGTAATTAAATTATAGTTTTTTTTTCTTTGCTTTAAGTCGAATGAAAACAATTAAAAGAAATGCGTTAAACGAGTGTTTATCCTCTCAATAGTGTGCTTCACAAGAGTTTGATTAATAAAATGCTCTTAAACTGAGTTTTACTAACGAGGAAATTGAACGGAATTGCATGCATTCAGAGCGTATGTAAAGGAAGACTTGTGTTGTTTTGTCGATTATATCGACGATATATTTGGTACATAAAAAAAAATACTTTGAAATGCTTGAGACAAACGCGTGGCCGACACCTGTTCTGCTTCTGATAATAACTGTTTGACTTTTGCTTATATCCGATAAATAATGTCTTTTCTGAGAGCAATAACTTTTGAACCCTTAGTCTCACGAATGAAATATTTGATTCATTTTTTTCATAATTAACGAACAATGCATACAAATAAATATCCGAATCATTTAAATAAGACAATCAAAGTTTGAAATCACCGACAAATACATTAAAAGAAAATAGTTATATGTAATGGTTATCATTTATAAGAAAGTGTGCCAGCAACTTTTGTTTTATTTATCAAACAATAAATAATTATAACGATACTAATCTTTTTAACAAATTGATTGCTTTAGATCCTAAAGTTTAGGCTTCTGTTGAAGTTTTTATAGTTGATTACTGAGTTTTTTTAACTTGAAATTAAATAAGAGGAAAACTCTTTTCTAACTTTTCCCTATTGTTTGCTTTATTCATAAAAAGGTTTTTTATTGAAAAGATTAGAATTTTGACATTTTTCAAAGCACACGAGTGCCAGATATGACTCTCGGATACCAAAACACAATCAATTTTTTGTGGTAAATAACGGACGGAAATCAGTGCCTCATTGGAGTGTCGGTTATAATCACCACACGATTTAGTGAAAAACTAAAGCAAAACAGATCACAAACGCTTTGGTTTTTTGCTTAACTTTTACCCACTCTTATATCAGAGTTAACACAACACAGAATAAGCCAACTATTGATAGTTTGATTTTATAACTGTTTGCTTGTGTCGTGTGCTATGCTATCCTTCTAAGCGTATCACACCTGCACCAACAGATAATACAGAAATGGAGAACACCGGGCTATACCGGGTAGTTTTTTTAGCAATAAAAAACATACTGCACTCGTACGAGCAAAACAAAAGCGCACACCTTTTGCATGAGTTGAGTGGAATAGAGGCTTATTAACCGATGTTTACAGACTATTATTGCTTTAAATAAAGTCAAACAACGGTTGCAAATGAGTATTGAAAAAACAAAAGCTATTTTCAGGAACTGAAGTATTGATTCTTGTAATCTCTGTAATGTTTGAGATTTTGTTGAATCAAATGTGGTTTAAAAGTAAACGATTACACAAACATTGAAAATAAATATTCTTCTAATTCAAGAATAATATGCAGATAAGAGTGACGTTTATTTTCTGCCTCTCGTCTGATGCCTAAGATTTTGAGTAAATTTGAAGTCAAAACTACTCAACGATTATATAGTTATTTACTCGTCGGTCGACCAAAAATAAATACCATCTGTTTTGCAATAAGTAATTCTCTAACTTTTAATACTTGTATTACAATATTCTTAGTGTTATTACTTAAGAAGTTGGTTAAGAACTTATCTAAAGAGCTGTGCAAATGATAGTCAACCGAATCATTCGTTTACTTAAAGTATTTTAATATCAATTTTACTATATTTTGATTTTGATTGCGGTTCCAAACACTTAATATAATCATAGAAATAGACGACTAATATCTTAAATATATCGGCAAACGAAAGCCAACGGCCAGGTGTTAAGCAAAAGGAACAGAATATTAGAATCACGTCCTGTTGAGTGCTTTAGATGCAGTCAGAGTGGCTGCAGCTGCCGGTGCCCGATGTCTGTACCACTGCTTAGATTAGAATAAATGATTGAATCTAACGTTTAGAATATAAGAACCCAAAGATGAAGGAAAGGTAAGGAGAACCGGAGACATACATAGAGAGGCTGTGTGTGAATGTTTTGCCTCCAACTTTAATTAAGTGAATCTCTATTTATAGCGTTATTATAATTATGAGCACCGGTTGGACCGCCCGAGAGTCTAGTGAAATAACAGGCAATATAGCACGAAACGCCATAAAATTGGAGCACGAATTGACCGGTGCTATACATTTATGAGCGTAATTCAAGGCCAGTCAATGATTAGTTGATAAGACTGTACCAGAAAAACGTCTGAAAATTCTGTTCACTTCATATACAATACTGTTCTTTAATTTATTGCATTTAGTCTACACTATAGACACGAATTAGCACTTAATAGACTAATAACCATAACATTGATCGTAAAATCGCATCCAAAGTGTAGAGGCATTTGTGTCAGTTTCTGGACTAACTCGGAACACATGGAGCACATGCTTCCTTGTTTTTGTTGGCATAGATAGGTGCTCTACTTGTATTCAACACTTAATGAGATCTAATTGTTATACGAGTTTTAAAATTCATTTTACAATTTATTATCCCTTTTCTAACGAAACACTTTTATTCTAATTTTGCTCAAATCATTTGACAGACTTTTGGATACAAATTTCTATTCAATACTAATCTTCCGTTCAATAGTTTTCCAACTAATTATATAAACAGAGAGTTTGACAATTGTTATAGAATCTGAAATACCGGTAATTGGTGTTTAATATTGCGATTTTGTACTCAAAAACAAATTAAAGGATTAAATCTTTAACTTGATTGTATTCAAGAATACTTAGGAAATAAGAGCTATTATCGAGTGGTCAGAATAATTATAGAATAACTGAATTTCAATATAATAGTAGCAATTACTTACATTTTCACTATATCTTGCTTTTAATGATATTCTCTGAAAGCGATAATATATTATAATAAGAATCGATTTTAAATTAAGACTAAAATAAAAGCCAAAAATATCATGAAATTCATAATTAAAGTCTGAGTTGAATGCGTTATATAAAGTTATGATCAATATTTGCCTACAATTTCAGACATTATAGTCATATCAAAAAAGGCATCTCATAAACACCTGAAGGTTCGCACGAAAGCTTATGTCGTATTATTGATCACAAAATCAATAAATTCTCAGAATTTTCATTTGTTTTATGAAATTTATTCAAAGCGATAGACATTTGAATTGTAATAAAATTTGGAGCAATTCTAACAAATAAAATTCAAGGGAATAATATTCTTGGTCTCTACAGAATAATCTTTTCTTCTAAATTTATGATAATTTTCTCAATACTTATATTCATTGAGAGGATATTTATTCAAAAAATATGAAAAAAATATCTTTAAAAATAAGTTTTGCGGCGAAATTGAATGGAAGTCCAGTGCAGTGCAGTGCAGATGCAAAATGTTTTTTAGAACTCATAATATAATATGTTTTTTGGTGAGGACTGACTCTAAAATATATTGATTATAAGCGATGGGCTCATATTTTGTAAGCAAAATAGAGAAAATCACAATACAATTGAGTTTTTATGCTAAAAACCTTGAGGCGCACGCATCAGTTGGTTGTGCTCTGCTTTGGGCACCGGCATATAAGGGTAAGGACCTGCATATAAAGAATACGACCGCGTTGTTTGTCTTAGATATACGACAGACCTTTTTATTGGGAGCAAAGAAGCCTTGCTCTCTAAGAGCGACACATAGAAACTGTGAGCACCGGCACATCTGTTCTTCACGTAAAGGCCAGAACAGAGTATATTAGTTTGTGCCCATTAATGTGTGGCACGTGCACAACACGCGTCGTCTTAGGTTTACGCGTGTGTCTGTTGTATGACTCGGCTCTTAGAGCATATGATAATAGAGTATAAGCAGCTGCCGCACACACTTTGTTCTCCATGTGCTCCAAGACATCTCTGCACACAATCAAAAATTTTCTGCAAAACATAAGTCAAACAGATTTTCTTCTCCTTTTCCTTTATTTTTCACTTAATGCAGTGGAAAGGGTTTCCCTAAAACTCTAGGATTTCCACTCATTCTTCTCAATGAATGTTAGAAACAAATGGTTGTTGTTTGGCAACTGAGCACAGTTTCAGTTAAACTGTCCCTTCAATTATATAAAAGGAGAGCGTCTGATGACTACCAATGAAGTAATTATTCAATGGATGCAAACGTCAATATGGAAGAGACTAAAGAGACATCACTTAAATTTTAAGTACTTGGAAGTCCAGGTGGTTCTGCTTCTGCTCCAGAGATAACCCAAACATCTGATAGTTTTCAGGAAAAAAGTTTTCAAATAAACTATGAAAATATGCTTTCAAATAAAAAATAGCCTCAAATACGTGTTTTCGGTAGTTTTAAAACTTAAAATTTTGTAATTTTTGTTAATTTTGTATTTAACACCTGGTCTTCAAAACTTAAGTAAATAATGAATTCAAATAATAACCAATTATTTAATTGTATGTGAGCTGAATGTAAGTCCAATTTGAATATATAACATAAGTTTTTTACGTGTTCTCCCATTTGCCCCTTTCATGAATTAATTTTTTGCTAAAAGCAATTCATTATATAATCTCTTTTGAGAACTGAAAAAATTGTTTGGAACGGAGACTAAACTCAACTCTTAGGTTGGGATCAAAAAGTCGGGAACATCTGCAAAATGTTTGGACAAATTGTTATTCAACTGAATATATGAAATGGAAATTATATTTAATAGATACGACAGAAAGTGTTGGCTTTAAGAGCAGACAGTGGACTAACCATTGAGATATCTCTGTTCTTTTTTAGCACTGGGGAGGCCTTCCATAAAAAAGTATTCATTTTTTCAGTGATATAATAAGTAGATTATAAAACAAATTTATTGCTCAAAATATTTGATTTACGGCTTTCATTAACCGTTAGACTGATATCGGTTTGCAAATGAAGTAAAGCTGTACTCAGTATTAATAAAACACAAAACAAAAATATCTGCTCTTTCTTACAAACTAATAAATTTGGATCATTTTAATAACAGGCGCTCTCAGCCAAAGCTCAGAATAGAGATTCATTGTATTCCTTCCCTTAAATAAAGAACAGATAGGAAATTGTATTCAAATTAGTTTTTAGGGACCGATATATCTCTTCGGGTATTAATTGCGAATATAATTACAGGATATGGTATATGAAGCAAATCAGAGTATATATGGATTTTTGGAGAGCACCCTCACCTGCCCCTCTAAGGCCCCCTTCCTTCTCTAGATAGCATGGATGTCCAGGTGCTAAGTGACTGGTTTGCGCCCTCATGTAAATGATTTTTGTACAATATGATTTCATTTTATTAACCGCGCAATTATTTAGTACACAATAATTTTAGACACAAAATAGCATATAATATATCATTTGTGGGACCGGAGAACAAAAGCCAACTTTTGGGAGGCTATCGTTGCAATCATTTTATGAGGATTTATAGTGGCTTTACCTCAAATATTAAGCCATTTTCACTCTAAACCTAACGTTCGCTGTAATAAAGTGTGTAATAAATACAATATTATACAGTCCTTACAGTGCTTTACAGCGCAAAAAACAGTTTATGTGGAACACAATAATTGCTTCCATCATAAATATGGTGTATATCCTCACTGGACTCCAGTCCTCTAATATGTTTGACATATTTTAGGAATACAAAATCTGTATCACTCTATCATTTAAACGCTGACATAATAGCAGAGTATGTGTTCATTAAAACAAACTCTCAAACTATGATTACTTTTTTGGTGAACAGATTTTTCTATTTGTTGGCTCGAAGTGAAATTTAATCGATGTTTTGCACAACTTTTTGACACTCTCTCCCATTGTTTTCGATTGGGTTTACGTCATCTGCAAATTGATTCACTGATCGCAGCAATCGATAAATTATTTATTGAAACAAATTATTAGTCAATTACTCGCATTTGTTTCACTCCAGATGTGATATACAAACAAAACAAGTTATATAATGAAAGAAATTTCAGTTATCTTGATACTCTGAATTTCAATTGAAAAATTCAGTTCAAAATGTTATAGAAGTTACAAATATTTGTCACTTTTAAGCGATGGATATAAATGTCATTCCAATTGTGGATTAGATTTGACAAAAATGTTATTTGTTTACTCAGTTCTAAGTATTGAATAATTTGTTGTTGAGATCATTAATTAACCTAGATCTGATTGATTATCGTATTCCCGCATCTGATGAAATATGCTGGCGCATTTTTCTAATGACATATTTTGAAGCTTATAAGTCTAGGATTTTCTCATTTTTTTTACTAAAAAACAAATATACAGTTTACGCAAAATGTTTAGCATATGAACCATAAGTTAGGGACTCATATGTGTGTAACTTATGGTTATGTTTACATTCAATTCATTTCTACAAACTATCAGTTAATCTCAGTTTTACTTTAAATTCAAAACTGTCGACTTTGTAAAATCGATGTAAAGAACTTTTGTCGATCACATAATTTGAATCGTTTATAGAAGTGGTAAAACAATGAAACATAAGCTTAAAGCAAACATTTATTTACTTAAGTAATTAGAAACATTTTTTTCGGATAAAAAATCAATAAAAATTAACTTTTGATAACAACTTATGAATGAAAACAAATTTTGATTCCAAAAAATCAATAAATATAACGAATAAATTGTTTACAAACTTATTAATGAATATCAGAAAAAAAGTTAATTTCATTCTATAAACCAACTAAAAGAAAGGGAAATTCAACTAAAAATAGATGGGATGAATAGGAGTCGCATAATTTCATCGGACAAAGAATCTTAAGAATGTTTTGAGTTTTTTCTAAGATTAACCGCGAAACTACTGAATTAATATTAGATTTTCTAAAATGAATGAACGAATGAATGGATTTCTTTAAGACTTAAATTAATGAAATCTATTTTTTCTTGAGTTTACCACAAAATCGAGTCTAATTTACTTGATTTTTCTTCAGAGGGAAAAACTTTTCTGGTGGTCCCCACTATTGAATGAATAGTTAATAACTAGAAATGAGAATAAAACTCTGTTTTCAGCATAAATTCACTTTAGATAAGTTATCTTCACTTATCTTAATTAAAAAACTTTTCATATGTTCCTCTCTTAATGGATGGCATCAAAACGCTATTCAATTTTAGTAATTAAGTCATAATATAAGGGAATTAACTCAGTTTGAATGCAAATTCTTAAGACTCTCCTCCCATAAGACTCCCACTTCCTTCAGTGAAACAGTTTTCAAGAATTGGGGTTTTAAAGAGCAATCTTTTGGTCAAACATTTCTACTTTTTTGTGAATGAAATGTCCTGTCCTCACGAGTGTGAGTAAAACTCAAGTGTGTCGTCAAAAATGCCTTTCCGTTGAGTCCATGTCGTCCTTCTCTAATTTCTTGGCTTCATTTCCTGTCCATATGTCCCTCCATATGACGAGTGCAGTCAAACACACAAAATGCAATCAAAGATTTATATACAGATATAATATCTTTAAAAATTTAAAAGATTAGAGCATTAGAGCAGTCATTGCAGTTGTAATTATAAGCAGAGGCACAGCTCTAATATAATCGGGTGTTTAAGAGCTGTCAACACCAGCTTCTTGGGACCGGTCACTCAATGAATATAATTTGAGAGTTACCCACATTTACTTCATAATTGAGTTGATTTTGATTAAAAACTGTAATCTGAGAAAAGAAGTTGACTTCGAAAGAAATTTTTGAGAAAAGTTTTTGTGTTTTCTTTTGACGAAATCAAAGAACAAAAACCATTCGAAAAACTAAATTATAATTTAAAGTTTTTGTACAAATTTTTTTGATTGCATGTGAAACTTGATTCCACTCCTCTTTCTATTCTCTTGATATCTGTTCCTTTGAAGAGTCAATGTATGTCTGCGTGTGGCGAATATCTTGTGGTTTAATTCAAGCGAATGACTTCTGGAATTTGCCTCCGAATTGTGGAAAACACCTTAAAATTAAATTGAAAGCAATTTTTTCATCTAATGTGAACCGAACTTTCAATTGAAGTTCCATCAAATCAAATGGAAATCTCGTGTGAAATGGATAGGAATGAGAGGCAGGTCTGACGTGACCTAATTTGACATAACATGACATTATGTCTTACCTCTGATGTCAATAATAGAGTACATCACTTTTTGATGTTCGCAATCAAATGGGAAATTTTTGAATACAATTGAAATTAACGATCGAAACATCTAATCAAATGTTCAAATGTTCATGGTCGCATTCATATACTCTTTTTGCAGAAACTTTTTTTTTTGCTTTGAAATATAAAAGTGAACTTTAAATTTGCTAACAATTTTCAGAACATTTTTGCGATCTGTGAGAGTAAGAGAACTTTGCTTAAGAAAAGTTGTTTTAAAGGACTCAACAAATCAATGGCGACACCGAACGGAGGGAACAAATACTCAAATGTGACCCAAAGAAATATAAAATAAAAATAAAAACTTCTTTTCTTTAAAACTAATTTTAAGTTTTTCGACAAAAGAGAATACAAAGTAATGAAAAATAATAGTCAAAACACTTTATGCACTTTAATTGTTTCCTGTCTTCAATTCTTTGAATAAATTACAGTCGACTCACAGTTTTTGCACGATTAAAATAATAAATGAATGAATTACTAAATTAATTAAGTAAATCCAATAAACTTGCTTCTATTATAATAGAACTAAGGCAATAAATTAATGATTGATCTATTTCTATACAAAGGGCACTAAATTTCGTGATATTATTGTTGGCCAAAATTGAACATAAATCGAAGACAGACTGTTTTATAATATTATTGGATTGCATGCCAACCTTTTCCGCAAACAATTAACTTTTGAAAATTAAGAAAGCACATCTGTCAAAGATTGTGAAAAATTTCAATTTTAATCCATGATTTCACTCAAATTTCAATGAATAGTGAGTTCAATGAATTATCTGAATTTTAAAACAAATGATTTAATGTTTCAAATCTGACAGAAGTTTAAACAGAAAGGTATTTCTCGAAACTATTTTAACAATTCATATGACCTTCAATTTTGAAAACAATTCTTCATTTGTAACGATAAAGTTGTCGATCAAGTGATTGAATACTGATATTAAATAAAGAATAAGAAACTATTTTATCAAAAATGACAAATAGAATGATATTATAGCCTAGGGGACAGTTAGCTATTCATAAGTACCATATAATAAGAAGTGGTCCCCAAATAAATGAATAAATAATTTGGTAGAAGACTTAGGAGCTCATCATAAGCGCAATTCCGGTGCCAAAACGCACAGTAACTTAGATGAGCAGTAATGTTGCATTTAATTCATGCAGACATCCTATGCCTGGCTTACAGTTTGCCATCTCTTACAATAAAGCGAATAATTTATCATTTGGTCTGAAAATTAAGCAAATGGTGGAACAAAATCCAATCGAATCTTCTCAGCCATTATCGGGGTTTCTCACCCATGAAATTAATGTGAAATTTATTACGACAGCACAGGAATAATAATTACACATTAATTGATTTAACGTTTTACTAGTATTCGCATAAAACAATAATTAACTCTTATATTAGATTAAGTTTTGTTAGAAAACACGGCTTTCGATGACTTTTTCTTTTCATCTCTCAGTCTTTGAATTCATTTTAATACTGAAATTCAATTAATTTATTCGTATTTTTTTTATCGTAAATTATTTTAATTTGAATCTAAGGCTTGATTTTTCTTTTGAGATACTTTTGAGATCTCAATATTTTGCTTAACTCATGGAATTTGAATTTTATGTTTTGTCTTATCAACAAAATGAGGAAGTTAAAAAGTTATGCTGGACCATTTTCACACAAATTCAATGTGTGGGGTCAGTCTGGCTTAAAATGAATACCGGAAAAATTATAGAAAACAAGACAATTAATGTGACGTATAAATGAAATGTAAGACAATGAACGCAAACGAAATCAGAGCACTGGTCAGAGCACTGGGTTTACAATTCGTGTCCAATTAATTTTAATGCTATGTTTATACCATAATTTAATTTTTAATAAATTATAATCATATTAATCGTTAAAAAATATTTACAAACTATTCAGTGTATAAATGAGTCGATTGTTTTGTTAACAAACGTTTAGAACTTTTCATGATTTTCATGTAATTTACAAATTCTTTGTGTGTTTCCATTAAATAATTGAAAATTGAAAATAATTTTAAATTGAAATTCCTCTGATGGATATTATACAGTAGTTATTCCAAGTTCATTCGAAAGTAGCCACTGTTTCAGGGCCAGCCAAGGGGGGGTAGACCCTTTACCCCCCTAGAACCGAAAATTCTATATAATACCCCCTAGAAATTGAAGCGCTGAGAAACAATGGCCGCCGCGCGAAGCGCGGCGGCCATTTTTTCCCGGTTTGGCCGCCATTTTGTCCGTTATTTTCGGTAAT
>JAQGAR010000012.1:0-47094 GCA_034697865.1 Oribatida sp. | reverse complement strand
ATCAGACCTCTGATGATAGCGTCGGCCATTTTTCCGGCTCCTATGAAACCGATCTTTGCCTTCGACAGATCTACTTTGTCCCTTCGCTTTTTCTTGTCGTCCTTCTTCTCCTCTTTTTTGAACTCCTTTTTCTCCTCTTTCTTCTCCTCTTTCTTCTCCTCTTTGGGTGTTTCGGCTGCTCCTGAAGCGGCCGCTCCATCATCAGCTGACTTCACAGGGCCTTCAGATGATTGTTTCTCCGGTTGTTCCGACATTTTGTATGATCTGCAGAAAGTCTTGAGATGTACTTAAATTTGTGACAAAGTTTTTGGAATTCTCTGAAAACTTGTTCTAAAGATTTGAATTTCAAATTTTGAATGCTTTTCACGCGATTAACAATTAGTTTTTCAAATAATTTGAATTTGAATTTGAATTTAAACTGATTTTTAACTATTTTAACGAATTTTCATATGTTTCAGAATTGTTTAGAGTTTTTATGATTTAAATTTTAGAGCAGATTTTAATTTCAATGATTTTTATTCGGTTTTTCGCTTAATTTTTGATATTTTACATAAACAAAAACAGTGAACCCTTAATGAAAACCGACCTAAAACCTCTTAACTGCAAAAAATTTCTAAATTAGCGATCGGCCGAACGCTCTTGATTTTCATTGTTAAAATCAAGCGCGAGCTCGTTTCTCCCCTTTTTTACAGTACTCTAGCAATTATAAATAATTGAATTAAATTGCGAAAAAAGAATTTTCAAAATGTTTGATAAAATCAACGAACATCTAGACATTGTTGTGCATGATCATCAACACTTAAAGGATTGATAGCATGATCAATTGCTCAAATTTAAATCTTAAGAGATATTGATAGCTATTAGCAATTATTTTTAAATCTCTTGAATTGACAGAAATACAGTTATAGTCTATTGGCTGAGAAATGGGTTCTTGTTGTGGTGGTTCTAAAAAGATAGACGCAGAGTACGTTCCTCCAACTTTGGATCCGCTTAAAAAGGGGAGTCAGTTGTATGCGGCACAACAGATGAAGGCTACTAAGAATGGAAAAGACATAAATCAGAAGATACTGAAAAAGCCAATGTCTGAATTGGAAGCGACAAAGTCTAAAATAGACCCCGAAGTCCCCAAAGACATACGAACCATTTTTAACGAACCGTTCGATAACTGCAGCAAACTGACAAACTTTGTCTATTTATCTGGTATCGCCAGTCTGACGGGCGAAACCCTCGAAAAACATCAAATTAATTTAATAATTAACGCGACGTATGAGTGGCCAAAGTTATGTCCCCTAATTAACGGCAAAGAAGTGGTCAACATTAGAGTTCCGGTCGATGACTCGGGACAGGATGACATCTCTATATATTTCGACGAAGTTTCCGATAAAATAGAGGAAAATGCAAAAAAAGGCGGACACACGCTGGTTCACTGTATGGCGGGCGCCAGTCGGTCCACGACAATTGTTTTGGCGTATCTCATGAAATACGAAAGCATTTCACTTGTCAATGCCTTTAAATCTGTTAAAAAACGAAGAGTCGCGGGACGGCCTAACATTGGCTTTTGGGAGCAATTGATAAAATACGAGATTAGAAGCAGAGGAAAGGCTTCCACAAAAATGATTAAACAAGTGGAACAGGGCATTGAAGTCAGTTATCCCGATTTCTATAAAACCCTTTATCCAGATCTTTGGGAATGGGAGGTCAAGAAACAGATCGGAGAGAAGTCGAAAAACATAAAGCCTAAGGGAGAGAAAGTATTCAATCCAGTCACTAAAGTCTATGAATAGGATTTGTCTACAGAATTCATACTTCTCTCACTATTTTAAGTATCTGACCAATTCTACACTATTTTCAATAAATTTCAATCGTTTCCTAATTATTGCTGTAAATAAATATAAAGAATGAAATTGTCATTTGTTTTAAATTACAGACTATTTTCTAATGCACTTGGTTATTTTGTGATTCAAAAATTGTGGTTGGTAAACCTGAATCAAGCCTCGTTTAATCTAAAATGAGATGCATGACTATTGAAGTATTTGCTCAGAGTATAAATCAAGAATTTTGATACTTGATATTTACCATTTTAATGTTTTATTGCATTAATCGAATTGACTTCAAAATAATTTATTGATCTGACAAATGAATATTCAATGATTATTAATCACAAATTAAGATAAGAAAGGTTTCAACTGTACATGAATAATTATTGGAAAGTTTTATGTCAAAAGAAAAGAGAAAATCTGTTTACGGAAAGTGTGAACCAGAATTTTCAACTTGACAAAAGCAACTTGCAAAGTACGATCAAATTATATGAACTATTTTAAGCCCTGGGAGTGAATCTGAAATCTTCTTCAATATTACAATAAATTTGCGGAAAAAATAATAAAAACATTAAAACAATCGAATTTCAATTTATTAGAAACCAAATCATCAAGATAACATTTAACATTTAAAACATCTCAATTACAATTATATAAATGATTGAAATAATTTTTAATTTGCTTTAATAGTGAAAAAAAAGTTAAAAAAATATATATAAGCAATAATTGAACGCAAATCGGTTTCAAAATGTAGACGAATCGGATTCTTCTGTTGGCTCTTCTTTTATTTCAATTTTGATTCTCTTCGAAATGTGGTCATTGTCTTTGTCTTCATCTCCATTGCCATTGAGTGGAGTGTCGCCACAAAGTGCAGAATCTTTGGATGTTTTTTGACCAGAACTATGGGCTTCGTTTGTTTGAGAGTCGGTGCCACCGATCATATCTGTGACCAGATGTTTGGGGACGCCAGCGATTCCTTTGAAGACATTCAGATTAAACAACAAATCTCTTTTGATCCGTCTCTTCTTGACCGGACAGTCTTTCCGATACTGTATTTCTTGGACAAAATCAACGCAATATTCGACTCCAGATATCATTATTTCAAACCTTCAAGGAATTTATTTCAATTAAAGGGATCACAAAATTTAATAAATAAATACATCTTTTGGTCTGAATTGTAGGCCTCTTCGAGAAGTCGTCCGTTGAAGAAATCGTAGGCCCAAAAGCCTAATCCGGGTTTTCCCTCATAAAACCATTGCGGACCATCAAAGTCAGGTCTGTCTGAGTGAACGCCATTTCTAACGAATTTTGGTCTGTCCAACAAATTCTTGGGAATCGCCTGAAATTATTAGGTTTTAAGAATCAAATCTAAGAAATGTATGAATGAAAGCATACTTTCCGACAGAGCGGACACTTTTGTGTGCTGTTTATCACTCCTTTGACACATAAATAGCATAAAATATGTTTACATTTCAACTGCACGGGAAACACGGGAGGGGACAAACAGATTGAACAGTCCATCGCTGGTCTATCAAAAGAGTAATCACCGAAACAAAGCCAATTAACGCCTCTTTTTATGTCAAATCAAAGATCAATTTAAATGTAAACAACAATAATAAGTATCACGCAATCAAAGTATTACTCACATAATCTGTTACTTGTATTAAGTTTTGTCCCCTTTTGCACCAATATTTGAACAAGGTAAGTTTTGTTCAGTTTTTATATATTTAAAATGTAAAACAAAAAGTAAGAAATAAATTAGAACTCAGAACGTTGTAAACGATTTTAATTTCAGATTTCAAATAAAAGTTTTTCAAATTTTTTTTAAAGAAACCGGATTTCGATTCATCGGAGTATTTTTCTACTGATCTGTACTCATATGAACTCCAAAAGTACTGAAAATTAGTGCAATCAGTACTCATTTAATTTTAAAATATCCCACAAAATAATTACTCATCTCATTCAGACTGAATACTAATTCATTTTATAACATTTTTATCAATGTTAGTTATTGAAATGAGCAATGCCATTTTGGAAATTCCCGAAACGTTAAACTAAGCAAAGAATATATTATAGAGATTTATGTGAAGTTTTTTAGGTCTGTTTGCGAGACATTGAAGTGAGTGTCACTCAAATCGCTATCAAATGAAACTTTACTCACAGTTTGAAGTCTAATAAAGTATTCGTTTATTGATTTGATATTTGATTCAAAAAACTATTTTCAGTACATTTTTATACCGATTTTCCTCTTATTTTAATTAAACTTTAAATCAATTTATTTACGAAACGACAAATCATTTCAAAACAAATTAATTGATATATTTTAAAAAAAAAGTGCCGATTTATTGATATTATTAATTAATAAATAATTGAATTTGAATATTGTTTTTATAAAGAGGTACAGACATCTTATCTCAGATCTGATCCATAGATACACGAAATTAATTATAAATTTGTTCCAAAGTATGAAAATATATTGAAAATGTCACCGAAAATGTTGGGTCTATTATCACATTCAACTCCGTTAAGAACTTCATTGTTTTCACAATTGAGTGGACAGCGATTGTCACTCTTAACGAACAATCATTTTAGATGTCTTTCCACTGCCCGTAAGTATTGGATCAAATGAGCAGATCACAATTTAATAAGTGAATGGATGTGCTTGGATTAGGTCGCACTCATGTAAACTACGAGATTAAGGATGGAATAGCTGTGGTTCGCTTCGACAGTCCTAATGCAAGAGTCAATAGTCTGTCCCGAGAAGTGATGAAAGACTGTGAAGAAGTGTTCAATGAAGTGGCAAATTCAAGCGTTGCCGGCATTGTATTGATATCTGGAAAACCGGATTGTTTTATAGCCGGTGCCGACATATCAATGCTTGAAAAGTGCACCTCTGCCCAAGAAATAGAACAATTGTCGAGAACTGGACACGTCTTTCTAAATAGATTAGCAAATAGTCCAAAACCTGTAGTAGCAGCCATTATGGGCTCATGTCTTGGTGGGGGTCTGGAAGTTGCACTGGCCACACAATATAGGATTGCCGTCAAAAACAAGAAAACTAGTTTAGGATTACCTGAAGTTATGTTAGGACTGCTTCCCGGCGGCGGTGGAACTCAACGATTACCACAATTGGTATTAAATCCACTCATGATTAATTGATTGATTAATACCTTGATCTTAGGTGAGTGTTCCGGACGCCCTTCAAATGATGCTGACGGGACAGATGCTTAAACCGGAAAGGGCCAAGAAACTCGGTCTCGTTGACCAATTAGTTGCTCCTTTAGGTCCAGGACTTAAATCTCCAGAAGCTCGAACATTAGAGTATTTGGAAGAAGTGGCTATTTTTACCGCTAAACAGATTGCAAGTGGAAAACTCAAAATCTCCCGAAAGAGACCACTCCCTGAAAGTCAGTTTTTAATAGTTTTAAATTGATTTCCAATTTTAAAATTACTGTATTTTAAGGACTATTGAGATCTGCGATTGGCGTCAAATTCATTCGCGACAAGATTTTTGACAAAGCGAGGGGTCAAGTCATGAAACTGACTAATGGTTTATATCCAGCTCCTCTCAAAATCATAGAAGTTGTCAAAACCGGGATAGAAAAGGGAGAGGCGGCCGGTTATGAGGCAGAGATCAAAGGCTTCGGAGAATTGAGTCAAACGTCTCATTCGAAAGCATTGATCGGATTATTTCACGGACAGACCCTCTGCAAAAAGAACAAGTTTGGAAAACCAGCAAAAGAACCAAAAACCCTTGCTATATTAGGCGCAGGTCTGATGGGTGCAGGCATCGCTCAGGTGTCTGTTGATAAGGGATATCAAACAATCTTAAAGGACATGACATCCCCCGGTTTGGTTCGCGGCGAACAACAGATAAGAGCCGGTTTCGACACTAAAGTCAAGAGAAAGCGTTTGACAACCGCTGAGAGAGACGTCTATATGTCTAATCTGTACCCATCTCTTGATTACCGTAATTTCGACAAAGTAGATCTCGTCATTGAAGCCGTTTTCGAAGACATCAAAGTCAAACACAAAGTAGTTCAGGAGATCGAACAGAGGATACGCGACGATTGCATCTTTGCATCGAATACTTCTGCCCTTCCCATCACTAAAATAGCAGAAGTGAGTAAACGACCCCAAAATGTGGTTGGAATGCATTACTTCTCTCCCGTCGACAAAATGCAATTACTTGAGATCATTACCACCGATAAGACATCGAAGGAAGCTTCGGCTGCTGCTGTGGCCGTCGGTCTCAAACAAGGAAAGGTTGTTATTGTTGTTAAGGATGGACCGGGTTTTTATACAACAAGAATTTTAGCGCCAGTCATGTCTGAAGCAATACGACTGATGCAGGTTTGCCATCACTGGTTAATTGTTCCGATATCTCAATTTTGTCTGTATATCCTTCTAGGAAGGGATCACTCCTAAAGAACTGGATTCACTGACTCGTTCATTTGGTTTCCCTGTTGGAGCCGCCACTCTTACAGATGAAGTTGGAATTGATGTGGCCACACACGTCGCAGAAGATTTAGGAAAGGTTTTTGGCGAAAGGTTTAGTGGTGCAAACATAGAAGTGCTTAAAGAAATGGTTGCCTCCGGTTTCACAGGTATTGTTTACGTCCAATATTCGCTTTTCAATTCTGAGTATTGTCTATTTAAAATAGGAAGGAAGGGTGGAAAGGGATGGTATGTCTATACTCCTGGAGTTAAAGAAAGAAAACTGAATGAAAAAGCTTTGGAAATTCTAAAGAAATATCACATTCCGCCCAAACATAAGTATATTCTTTGCGATTTTGCTATCGATTTCCTTATTAGAACTTTAATTAATTAATCAGATGCACTCCTGAGGAATACCAGATGAGACTGGCTTCACGTTTTGCCAACGAAGCTGTTCTTTGTCTACAAGAAGGCATTTTACCGAATCCGGTATTACTGTTTTAAAATCAATTGTGAAACTAATTAATTGATTAAATGACTTATTGATAGCTTGAGGGCGATATCGGAGCCGTTTTCGGATTAGGGTTTCCCCCGTTTTTGGGCGGACCCTTCCGTTATTTGGACGCTTTCGGTGCCGACAAAATTGTCGATTGGATGAAACGGTTCAGTGACGACTACGGGCCTCAGTTCAAGCCCTGTCAGCTCCTTCTCGATCACTCAAATGACAGATCAAAGAAGTTCCATAAATCCAATTAAGTTTTTATAAAATTTAGTGAATTTCACTCAAATTCATTGCAATTCATTGCAAACAATTATTTTTAATGTTTTTATATTTTATAAGAGCTTTAAATCAATTTAAAAACACCGCAAATAATGTTCTCTGAAATTATTAAAATTGGTTTCAATTATTTTAAATAAAATCATATTTTTTATTGCAATTCAAAGTAAAACTTGAATTTCGCCAATCCTTATGATTTAAATTATTGAAGCTTGCACAATTAAAACCGGAAAACCACAATCATTTTATTTAAAATCATTTCTAAAACACTATTTACAAATTGGAAAACTATTCGGGAATTAAAGGATTTGATTCTAAAATATCACTTTTGGAGTAATATTCGGACGTTTGACTCAAATCTTTTTGTAGAGAAATAACACAACATTTGTTAAAATTGTGCCAATTTATCGCCAATTGGATTAAATTTTGATTTAATTACTTCAATCTCCTCCACCACAACCTCCTCCATCTCCACCACCACAATCGGCAGACCAGTCTCCACCCCATTGATCTCCAGTATCATCTCCATCGCAATCAGTATCAACACCTGCTGTAGAAGGATTGCAATCGAGTTTATTATCATTAAGAGTCGCTAGATATGGAGCATGGTCATAATAGTTGTCAAAGTTATTGCCAGTGGTAATATTTGCTGACGGGACTGGATTCTTGCTCAAAATCCTGGCGAAACAGCACAATAACACCATTACCACTACTATTGTTCCGACGACCAAAAGAAATTGTGTTAAAATACCAAACATATTATACCTGAAACCGATAACAATTAACATTATACAGGG
This sequence comes from Oribatida sp., assembly GCA_034697865.1. Classification (NCBI taxonomy): domain Eukaryota; kingdom Metazoa; phylum Arthropoda; class Arachnida; order Sarcoptiformes; species Oribatida sp. The sequence goes on along the minus strand of JAQGAR010000012.1, from coordinate 39,265 downwards.
TCATCTATTACAATTTCAAAGCCTTTCTTATTGTATAAATATTGTTTTCGGTTAAAATAACCTGGTTTCATTCAAAGACTCTCTCCGATAAAGCTTTTATTCAACCATTAAAATAAAGGTTAAAGGGTAACGGATTATTAATCTTGGAAAACCAATTTTAAAACCAAAATCAACAAACCTATGTTATATAAAATGTACAAGGAAAGATTTAAAACCATATTCTACGGATGAAATTAACTTAATTACCATTATATACATAAATAAATGGCGGACTTTCTTCTTTGAATTTAGGTTTTTATCCATTTAAATGTTGAGCAACGATATCATTATCTATTGAATCACAGTTTAGTTTTAATGAAAGGGTTGGCCGACGAGACATTTGAGCGAATATTTTTATATTTGAAGAGATGCTCTCTTAAAGAGTATTGGTTTGACTCACAGAATATTCTTGCAAATAGAGCACAGATTTGAGGGATAAATAAATTTCGTTTTTCAATGATTTTATTCCAAAAATAATTTCGATATAAACTTTCAACAAATGTTTGGTTTGATTAAAATAAACACTAAATAAGAAAAATAAACACATTTTCTAAACACTTCAATAATTAAAGACTGAATCAAATGAGTATTTTTTGTCAATTTTATTGATTTCTTTGAGAAACAATTAATTAAATGATTTGAATTTTATTCAAAAAATTTGTAACAATCAGAGTTTGTCGAACACATATTTTTGCAACATATATTTAGAAATCTCCACCGCAGCCTCCACCATCTCCTCCTCCTCCGCCATCCCCTCCTCCGGCATCCCCTCCTCCACAATCTGCGCCCCAACCTCCCCCTCCATCTGCATGACCAGAGAAGTCGGTTGCGTGTAAATCGAAGTTGGCAGTGCTGTGGTAGAGTGTTGCCAGGTAAGGAGCTTGGTCATAATAAGAGGCGTCGTTCCCCATGTGCCCCACGTGACTATGTCTTGGAATGGGGTCAGACCTTTTGGCCCACTGTCTGGCAGAACACCACAAACACATAAACGAAAATATTACAAACATAACGAAAATAATGAGCACTGAATTCGGTTCAATCATTTCCAGCGATTCCTCTAATCATTTGATCCGTCAATTCGTTTATCAAACATCTAATTATTTTCATTTCAATTTGACTTCAAATAAGAATAGAAATCCAGGGATCAAATGGGATAAAACTTTGGGCAACAAATGTAATCTTTCAGATATCACGATTCACAAGATTATAATCTTGGAAAGTGTGGAAGAAGGCGAAGAGATGTTTAGCTTCCCATTTATGGGATTCAATTATTTGAAATAAGTGTTTAAAATCAATGACAGTATAATAGACTCGTCTGTTATCTCATCCAATGCTCTCATTGCAGACAAACATTGAATCTCGACTCCAGACTTCACTTATCGATCCAAACATTGAAATACAGGTTTACTTATGTGTTGAATATGTTTGTGGCCCCAAATATGCATAAAGTGAACGACAATTATTTGATTTAAAGAGCAAATTGAAAGAAGTGAAAGATTACTCATCCGTTCGAATCGATTGATTGTAAACAAAGCAAACATTTTTAACATTCATTTAAATAAAAACAAATTTAATTCAATTGGTTTCAAGTGATTTTCAATTCGTGACAATTGCGAACACAATGCCAGTAATCGTAAGTAAACTCAATTCATTTGTTTTCAAACGAGAAGATCCAAAACATTTGTGTAAATGATTTAAAATTGAAGGGAGAGATAGGATTTGCGACACTTCCCGAACACGTGCACCGAAAGTCGGCCAAAAAAGGCTTTGATTTCACAATAATGGTGGTGGGGGAGTCGGGTTTAGGCAAGTCTACTCTTGTCAATTGTCTCTTTTTGGCCGATCTCTACAAAGACCGCAAAATGGCAAACGTTGATAAACTAGTCGAGCGGACGGTCGCTATCGATAAGAAACAGTTGGATATCATCGAAAAGGGCATCAAATTGAGGGTCACTATTGTCGACACTCCCGGATATGGAGATTCACTCAACTCTAATGACAGCTTTCAGGCGGTCGAGAATTATATCGACCAACAGTTTGACCAATACTTTAAAGACGAGACCGGACTCAACCGCAAGAATATTACTGACAATAGAGTCCACTGTTGTCTGTATTTCATATCTCCTTTCGGTCGCGGGTATTGTCCAACAAATTGAACTCATTTTAAAAATAATTAAAAATCAAATTATTTGCAGTTTATCTCAACTCGATATCCAATTCATGAGACGACTGCACACAAAGATGAATATCGTTCCGATTTTAGCCAAATCCGATGCTCTGACCCCCACTGAAATGCATCAGTTGAAGAAAAAGGTGACACTCTTTCCATTAGTTTTCAATTGGTTTTAATATTTATTGAAAATTAGATTTTAAGAGAGTTTGACGAATACGGGATCAATATCTTCAGAATTCCTGAGTGCGATAGCGATGAAGACGAACAGTTCCGGCGCAAAGACCAAGAAATTAAGGTATTCTTCCAATTAATTACTAAATTGAAACTCATATTAATTTAATATCTTTAAGGAAAGTATTCCTTTCGCTATCATCGGAAGCACTCAAACCATTGAACATAACGGCCGAAGAATTAGAGGCCGTGAATATCAATGGGGTATTCATTCACTCATTTTTGCCATTCATTTGAATGATTTAAATTGAAATAATTTTACATTAATTGAAGGCGTCGTCGATATTCAGGACGAAAAGTATAGCGATTTCGTAAAATTGAGAACATTTCTGAGGTTCGCATAATATTTATTGTGTTTTAATAGAATTTATTGAATTAGTTGTGTTTTATTTCTCAGTCTTCATATGCAAGACTTGAAGGACGCGACGAGTGATGTTCTTTATGAGAACTATAGGGCACAGCATTTGGCCAAATTGAATCAACAACAGGAGTATGTCCTCACTGTCTGTCCATATTTTTTATCAAATCTGACAAATGTCTTATCTATTAAGAAATGATCCGAACATAACTACTGACGAACTTTTGCGTATAAAACAAGAAGAGGTCTGAGCTTTCAGTTTGTCTTTTAGTCTGAGACTAATTTGTTTGTCTTTTTATCCAATTATAGATCCGTCGAATGCAAGAACAGTTGCATCTAATGCAGGAACAGTTGCGCTGTCAGAGCCAACCGGTCAGCAGTGCTGCTCAAAGCTGCGATGATCTGTCACCGCACGGAGAGGAAGAGTGAAGACTACAACTCAGATAAGTCATTGATTAGTCATAGACTAAACCAAAACAAGTGTTTCACAAAATATACAATTTTTTCGCTCGACTTTCGATTTATTATTTATATGACATTCCCTTTCTGTGATTATATGGACGCGAATTATATGCATTCGTTGAGTCAGTCATCTCTTGAAATATTGACCACTCTTTCAATATCTTAATACTTAATGTCTAGAAATTGACAAAAATAACAAATACTCGAAAAGTATTCGATTTATTCAACAGAATAACAGTAATAATGGATTTCTGGAGAAAAAAAAATCTTTTCTTATATAAGACTCGAAAAATAGCAGTCAGTGCACAAAAAACACATTATTTTGATTCGAGTTTTAAAAATGAGTTTCGCTTAAAACAAATAATCTTTTGTTCAAATAATTATTGTTTAACGTATCGCCAGATTAGCTTCAAAACGATTTTATGTATTTTATGTTTATTTTATGAGAAATTGGTTTTGAGTTTGTTTTTCACGTCTCATAAACTAAATAATGAAATGACTATAATATGAAAAAAAAACTTTTCATAACAAGAAGAGAAGGTATTGATTCCTCTGAGTCTTGAATAGGAGCTCTGAATCGTTATTTTAAACTCTTTACCAAAAAATATTTTTTTGAATTTTTGCAGATAATGTTCGGCTCATTAGTAATGAGTCATTAGTTCAGGTCTTCATTAGAATCGAAATCCGAATGCTATGAATGAAAATTGAGATTAAATTCAGTGAATCACAAAAACTGAGCCTTTCTTAGGAACCACTGATAGCACGACTCAATGCATATGAATTCAAATTCTTTTTCTAAGAATTTTTTATTAAAATTTTTATTATAAGAATAAATAGTATTAGAAATTCAGCTCTTCTTTGATATTTGGTTTTTAACTATAATTATAAATAATAATCCATTTACTAGTCATTTGACATTTCATTTAATGACAACTATTTTGTATAATTAGCTCACATTTACTAACAATTTGTTTGGTATTAAATATGATTTAATATATTTAATGGTCTCTTAAATTAACGCTAATTTTTACAGTAATTGTAATAATCATTCAATGATTTATTGATCGAAGTAAACGTCAAATCAAGTCATTTAATTAATTGTAAACACAATTAACGCAAAATTACATTTAAAACTATTATTTAATTTTAAGTATTATTTTTTGGATTAATATATTTGATTGTTTTGATGATTTGTATAATTAGAAAAATGCAATTAATCACCCGTAACAGTCAGTCCCTGTACTTAAATTAAACTAAACAGGCTAAAATGGCAATTAATTTACCATGGTAACTTTACTATTTATTTTTAAAATTTAATACCAAAGAAATTTTAAGATTTTTATTGTATTTTTCGAGTTCGCGATTAAAATAAAAATTTTAAAATCGATTTCAATTTATTTGTTTTACTTTTTGACATAATTTTTATTTTTGCAAACATTTAGTGATAAATGAGAGGAATTCTTACAATTTTGGATTCACTCAGAAAAATAGACATCGATTTCCATAAAGTATTTTTAAAATTCTTGTTTGATATGAAAATTGATTAAAATTCTCAAAAAGGAGTGAATGAGAGTACCCTTAGTCTGTTTATTAGCGAAAGAGTAATTTATTGGAGAAAATATTTGATTCCATGTAATTCCATTTATTGGCAAAACACTCATAAAGTTATGAGCGAATGACCCAAAAAACAGAATAATTGGAGAGCTTTGCAACAAATAATCCGCACTCGCGGTATAAGTAGTGAAGACTTGCATTACTTGATTAGAATTACTTCACTCTAACAACAACTGAATTATTGACTTTCATAAACAAATTATGAGTATTACAGACATTAGTTGTGACTCTCGCACAGTGTTTCAGTGAAGTACTGCTTATTTATAAGAAGATTAGACCAAAAATCTGAGATTTGATTTAAAAGTATAATTATGTAGAGACAGACAAACATGTTTACTTTATTAATGTGTCGTTTGACCTTTCATTCTGGTATTTTCTCGTTGTTAAGAGGCATTAAGATTCATCTGGGCACTTGTCATTCAAGGGCTCTTTTCAATGTGGGTTTATTAAAAATTCAATTGAATGGTGATTTTAAAATTAATATTCTGTTCCATTTGTCGTAGTCTTCATTCGTATGAATGCTTTTAATTTGTATTCATCGGAATATGAGTCCATTTTCTCGAAACCAGTGAATAATTTTGAATAAAAATTTTATATATTCTTTAAACGAATCCTTTTTTTATATGCAAATAGTTTTGTATTGAATTCTTCGAACGAATAGAACATAATTTTCATTTCACTCTGAATTGAAATTCTCTTCAAAAGAGTAATTTTAGAATAATATTGAATCTAATTTGAGGCATACATTGGGAAAGTCAGACGTTAGACATACCCGTCCCAAACAAATCCCAAACAATTCCCGCACAACAGGTTTGGCGATTGATAATAAATTTCCAGAAAATCGGTATTAATTATAAACTAACGAATTGCCGTAACATTAATGATATGAGAGCACCGGCTCTTTGATAGGCCGGAAACCGTATTATTTAGAACCGGATCATTAAAAGTGTCATAAAAATGAGTTTTTCATTGCTTAGAGTCACAAAGACTTCACAAATCACAGAATAATGGTATGAAAGGACGGCATAACTTAATTTGAATTAATTAAATAAAGCCTTTGATTAAAGTCTAAACTATAGTCACAAAGAAGACTTTGTCCAAAGAATGTGAGCCCTATTTGTGATGCCTTCGCCTTTGTGTTCATTAAATTCTGATTATTTTTAATTATATTCGCAGTGAATCGCATCACTCATTCCCTTATTATTCAGTTATTATTTGGCAAAAGTTTGCTTACATTTAGAAAATATTTATCAAAATTTCATTTTCTATTTCTCCGAAATTAGAATAAATTTAATTATAATATTTGTTTGGTTTTTGTTACTTAATATACAATTTTGTTACAAACTTCTCGTTTCAAATAACAAACAGTTTATGTAAATTCAATCCGAGATTATTTCAATTCTCTGTTTTTCTACTGATAACTCAGTTTAATTGATGTTTGACAAGCTATAAGCAAGGTTGTTTGGCCAATATAACCTAGTTGTGACAAATTGGACCCGAATCTAATATATTCGACTTATTTAATAGTTTCAATCAATCATTATGAGTGACTGTCGGAAGAACTGTGTCACTGATATCTTGGTTCTCTTGTCTATAGAGTAGACATCACTGTTTATGTCAATGCTTTGCATTATTAAACGTTTGACTCCAATATTAGACATTTTTTGGCATTTTTTGAGTGAATGTATTCATTAAAAGGCAAGTAAATGATCGATAAGTGCGCTGAGAATAAGGACTGACATAACTCAGAAAAGTCTTCTTTAAGTATGACTTCGGTATACCTTAGGAAAGAAAATCCAAATATTTTATTTGTTTGACTTAACGTTTGGTAATTGAATTTCGGGGAAAGGCTTTCGGATATTTTATGTGCAATTTTGGCCAAAACTGGTCATTAACTGAGTTTACCTCAAATACAAAATCACATAAATCATAGTCTCATCACTTTATTAGCCATAAAATACTTATATTTTATGACTCATTATTACTATTATTACCGGGAACTGACATTCTTGCCATCCGGCGCTTCAAAGCTTTAGTTTAGTGAAAACAATATCAATATTTGTGAGTTTAATTGCATTATGCGCTGCAAAGCAATAAAAACTTTACTCGTTATTGATTTACATTGAAATGCAATTAATTTAAGGCAATTGAAGGCAACAAAAATTCAAATAAATTTTGTATATAATTATTGGCTTCGAATATAATATTAAATGAATTATATTTCCTCCGAAATAGTCTTTGTATTCCGAGTGCAAGCAATGAACCGATTTTTGAATAGCAATCAATTACTTCCTTTGAATTTAATTTTGCGACCGAAAGAGAGACACAAAAATTGTGACTTTCTTTCAATCGAACAATTATTGGCATATCCGCCCTCATTCAGGGGTGACCAAAGGGTGGGTCCACTAAAAACAAACAAAACCAACAAAAAAAAGGACTGAACCGAATTTTAACGCTTTATGAGCACAGGATATACTGGTATTCTCTAATACTATCTTAAAGTTGAGGCCCAAACGACAGCCAAAACCACACAATTGATTGTCTATTTTCAAGTGGTTTTAAAATATTCAAAATGCTATCATTAGATCATTTATCATAAATTTTATGAATTTATTCAATAGAAATGAATAATAAATTGAGCATGTTCATTTGAATAATATCCATTCTGGTGAGTAATGTGTGAAACCGCCTCAAAATAATTGATTGCTTTAATCGTCGAATTCTCAGCGGATTTTTGGATAATTTTCAAAATATATTCATTAATTTAATTGGAAATCGTTAATAAAATGCCAATTGTTTGGAAGCTAACCATCCATTCGATCATTTTCTCGCACAACTCTCAGCACAAGTCATGTATTCATAAATATATTTTAGGATAAATGTATTTGAATTTTCATTAGAGCCTTTCAACTATTATTTGTTTCTAAATTATAACTTTAGTATAGAATTCAATTAACTTTCTTCCCATAAAATAACATTTTTCTTATGTTTAAACTGCAATCCATTCCACGCTATCAATCATTTTTCATTTGTTTGCATTTAATTTCATAAATTCATTAATAATTATAATAATTCAAAAGACAGTCATTATATTCCAAATTATTTAATACAAGAATTTTAATTAATATCCAAACGACAAATGATTTTTATTTTCTATTTATGTTATGAAGAAACACTGTTTTGAGTTATTATTTCCAATGCAGTGAAGGAATGAAAGCCTTTTGACAAACGTTTTATTAACAAATGAATATATGTTTCTCTGAATCCTACAAACAATTATTGATTGATGTCTGGCCTTTGAACTCAAGTTTATGCGGTATAACTAGTGCTCAAAAATTTCTCACTTCAGAAGTCGAGTTGCAATTCTTTGGCTGTCATTCCTCTACTGGTGTTTTTGAGCGCCTAAGAGCCAGAATATAATATTCTGTTCGCGAAACATAATGCAAATAAAATATATAATTCAGTGCAGAGAATGGCATTCATTGACTAATCTGATTGTCTTTGTTTTCTCACATAATGAGTCCTCACTATTAATTCTGGTCTTCATTAGACAAACAATCGGAACGACACCGCATATAAACTCCGTAATTACTATTATTCTTGGAATTCGAGCACAACTTTTGGAGCACAAACTTTTCACTGAACCAATTATTTGTGTTCTCTATTGATGTCACACATGAATAGAGAATAAAAAACTAAGAAAATTCACGAATATATTAGACTTTTAAGGAATTCAATGAGCGCTTCATTATATCTGAAAAATAAGAAAATTTTATTCAAATGCCCGGCGGTTACAAACATATGATCCGCACATATATTTCAATTTAGAAAATGCAAATCTTTTTCCTTTTTATTGATTAATATTAACTCAATTTCAGTTTCAACACATTCTTATACTTTCCCTCATTTGAGAAACTTTTTGTTATTTGTGAGCAGAAAACGGAAAGTTAGCAAAAAAACAGATAATTTCCGGTTTTATTTTCACATTACCACTAACTTTAAAGTCAACCAAATCTCTGAATTTTTGAGATTCTGTGTGAAAGTCGATCGGTTCGGATCGGAAGTAAACTTATGGTTCAGTAGATCACAACTCAGAATAAAATAAAATTAAAACAATTCTCTAAACTCAGTGTATTTGTCGTTCAATATTCTGTTCACTCGATTGTGAAACAAAATTTGAAGAAAGTTTCGACGTTTTTATGCGTTTCGAACACGAAATCCGATTGCATTTGTTGTTGGCATTTATGGTTAGAACACTAATCATTTTAATCTTGTTAGTTATGCTCCGATTAATTCTATTCGACATAACTTTTATTGTTGGATCTATCTTGCCAATTCCAATTGATCTGGGCTAATTAATGATTTGTTCCGTTATATTCAGGTCAGTGTTATTCTCAGTTAATAGGAGTGGGTCTTAGAAGTAGTGATTCAATTCATTCTGATCTCAAATTGTCTGACAGAGTAGTCAAAGCAATATTTACTCGAATTTACCCGAAATTCCAATTTATTATTTCTGTATTATCTTTACTGACGTTGCGATGGAATGGAACGACAGGTCTGAACATTATTTATCTGTTGATGATATTTGACGCCACTTTCATGTTGTCATAATTCCAGTCATAAATCATTCATTTTCTACAGCAGTCTGAATGTGAATGAAATTATTTAAATCTTTTGATTCTAAATAAATAAAACATTTCTTTTTTATATTATATGTGGACTTAAGTCGACTCCAATCTAACTTAGAATTCTTCGACATATTTCTCATTTTGAATATTCGCGAAAATTCCTGATTTGAAACAAATATAAGAAAAAGTAAGTGACGGCAAAAAATGTGCAAATTATTCAAATTGTGTGAAAATGTATTACAATATAACGACATCTTTCACTCTCTAACTGACTGTAGGACTCAATCCTTATATACGAAAGAATAAGAATTTTGTCGTTCAATAAAAGATTGAGCGAATGTGAGCCTCACTTACATAATGCTTCACTGATTATAAGCATTCAATGCCTCCATATATGCCTCTATTGCCTCTCCTTTCTTATATTGCAGGAAGAGATCAGCGACACATCATTTGTGCTCTTCCTTTCCTCTCGCAAATCAATTGCATTTTCCAAATAAAAATTTTCTCAAATTCGTTGCCTTTGCTTTGCTTTACAGCGCTTTTCAGTCGACTCTCAGACTTTCAAACTAATTAATGTGAGTTCAGATTTTCTGCTCGATTAATGTCAATCGAAATAATTAAAACAATTAAATGAGACATTAATTTAATATTAAAATTAATAATTTAAAAGCAATCAAAGAGAACACAACGTTATGATCCAACGATAGCCTTATTCTGTGTTATCATAACATACATTACAGAGTGAAATATATTTTGAACAAAACATAATTATTCTGCCCTTAAATGGAGTATAAGATTTATAATTAAATTATTTCAATTAGACTATACATCGAGAATAACAAAGAAATTAGATATAAATGTAAGTGATTTGCATTAATTATGACAGAAATGCAATCATTATTCCTGTTTTCCATCTTAAGAGACTGAGGAGCGCTGGGATTGTGAGCAATGAGTAGTTTTGTTGCCACACATTTGATAAAAAGACTGCTATTGTTGTCGAGATGGTATTGCATTATCCGAAATCTGAGTCCTATTGTGTTTTTAATGGAATACCGTTTCACAAACTTTGCATTTGGCTATAGATTGCGATTACAGTGAATCAAACTTTTTATTACATATTTTCGCATTAAATCCAAACATTTTTTATCGCATTTGAGGCCTACCTTTTCATTATGTATATACCAGTCGAGTCTGGGCTTAACATTCGCATCAATCATCTGTGGAAGAGTGCAGTTCACGTCCAGATCCTGGCCGAGCAGATAATTTGATTTGAGGCCAATAATTAGAGGACCGACAGCCAATTGATTACTTCCATTAATTAACGCCTCTTTACTGCTCTCTGTTTTAATCAAACAATAATTATATTTGAATTGTATTTCGGTCTTATTTGACGACAATATTTGAAACAAAATCTGCTTTTATCTAATGGTTAACCCGACAATAACCTTGCAATTGGAGACTGGAGTCAATGGATGAAGTGCAGCGTAGGCTCAGTCTACCCGATATCAGATGTCTTTGTCGGAGTGTGAAACTTATACCGGAAAGTGTGTCGTTAAAAGTGATTATATAAGAATCGGGCGCTTCTTCTTCATTGATGAACCATTTAATTTTGGAGGGAGGCTTAGAATAGGACGGGTAACAAAAACACTGTATGACTTCTCCTACGCTATAGAATGTTTTGTAGCCTTTAATTATCGGCGGTTTTGTCGGCGGCACTGAAAGTCATTAATCCTCTGCTGTTATTCAATCGAAATATATTTCTTAACAAAACAAACGAAAGGATCGAATGTATGAGAGAGGGAACACTTGCCTATCACTGTCATATGGCTGTCCATTTTGATTGTTTGAAAAGTGTAATCAGCGCTGACCTCACATCTGTAACGACCCTCAGATGTCAGATCTAAATCATAGAGATATAAGACATCTCCCGTTTTGGAGCTTTTGTGTTGATCCAAATGAACTCCAGGTGCGAAGTCGTGATGTATGGTCTGCTCCGGACTCGAAACTGTCGAATCAATTCATTTGCTCTTATTTTTCGTTAACTCCAGTCAGTAGTGAATAAGATTTTTTGGTGGAAAGACATGCATTCAGTCGAATAGTTTTGACAAATGACTCGTTTAAGCCGTACTTCCAATACATTAATAATAAAAGTTTTGTGCGGAAAAGTTTTGCGCAAATGATCTCTGAGTTTAAAGACTTAATTAATATAATCTGTGAAATCGCGTTTTCAGCTTAATTAACTAAAACTATTTAAAATAGCCTGCCACTTTTCCTAATTTAAAATTCATGCACTCTTATCAACTGTTCCTCCGTTAATCTTAGGGCTAATTAGCGTTTGAGTCTAAACTATTAGCTCTGATGTGAGCACTATTTGGCTCTAAACTCTTCAAAATAACTATTCAATGGTTTGTTATCCGACTTTTAACTTGTGTCGAAAAAAATGGTTTGCATTCCCAGTGATTTCATTAATTGCTTGAATAGATTGTGTTTTGTCATTCTCTTCATGCATTCATTCGTTTCATCTGAATTTTAAGGCTTTATTTTAGTCGTTACAATAAATATTGATATTTGCATTCAAATAATATATTCATTACAATAATTGAATACAAAATAAATTCAAATTCTCTGAAGTATTATTAGATTTAGTTTTATATATAAATCCCTTTTTGAGTATAAGTTTCCGGTGACCTATCATTTGATCAAAAGGCTTTTGTTAATAATTGAATTGAAGCCTTATTATAGTGGGAATCGCATCAGACCTTACAGTTGGGAAGAATAGGTTAGAGTCAATGTATTGCTAGACTCAATTGAATTTGTCGGGAATTGGGTGGAGTAGAGCTCATCTGATGTTTTGAATATATGGCTCATTATATGACCGCTGTTTAGGGTCTAAATTCTGTGTTTATGGTCTCATCTAATAAATTGATTAATTTTTCACTCAAATATCATTTGTTACTCTTTCTCTGTTCGCCTCATTTTATACGATATTATATAAATATTCAGTATTTCTATTAATAAAAATATTATAATATATTTTATCGAGAAATTTAAATCTAATTCTTATCCGGAATGGAAAGACTGCTGAGTTTCAAATTGATTTCGTATTTTCCTTAATATAATATTTAAAAAAGAATTACTTTAATGCTCTCAGAAAAGAAATTTAATGAAAATATTTTATCGAAAAGAAAATTCATTGAAAAGACAGAGAAAAAGAATGGAAAGAATCGTTTGGAAGGAGAGAAAGGAAACAATAGAATACAGAATATTATTGACAATTACTATAACTGAAGAATTCTATATCTCTTTCATTGATCCTCTTATACCACTTGAGTGAATAGAGTCGATCCGATTCGATATTATAATTACAATAAAAAGTTGCGTTTCCTTTGAAGATAACTTCTTTGGGAACAGTAATACCGATCCCTCGAATCGCAGATACTTTTCCGCCGATCGCTATAACAGGAAAACAATTTTATTCCTTTTTAATAACTTTTATATTGTTTTCTTCTATGATTATAAAATCATATCGATTCAAATGAAACTTATGAGAGTTTGCCCGCAGCACCGCATATCATAAGGGGCTGACCCTCTATTCATTGTATGAGAATAACAATAGTCAGTCACATCCGAAATATTGAATTAATGAATTATTTTACTTCAAAATGTCATTAGAGTTGTGATGTTCAACATATTTACGCCGCGCCCAACGCTCAGGTAATAAGTTTTGTGTACGAAATGTACTGAACTAAAGAAGAGTCTATTCATTTATTTTGTATGACTTCTGATGTTAGGCTTCTATTACTCTAATAACTACTGTATTCTATTAAAGGGGGTCTACTCCACTTTTGCCCCCTCTCTTTCTTTTCTGGTTCTCTTTCCTATGGCTTTAGACTTGTGTCTAACTAGCGATAGAGTATGTGTTGGGCTCTGTTATGTTGTGCTGAAATTCTCATTTAATGAATAATGAGAGGAAATATCTTTAGTGCCGTATATATTGAGACCGTATATAATCACAGTATATTCACAGCACGTATTTCTTTAAGATATATAGCATCACATCCAAGAGAGGGAGTAATGACGGTCAGATGGGAGAGGGAGGGAGAGAGAAGAGGGAGAAAGATTGGGAGAAAGAGAGAGAGAGAGGTCAACTTACCTTGTATAAAGAAAAGTAAGACAAAAGGGATCATTTGGCGATTCTGCACACGTAATGATGAGGAGACACTCTTTGCACGCGATAACCGACAGATAACACAATAGAAAAGTTATTTTTTCATAGAATAGACATAAAAGAAAAGGAACTGATTTGTTATCTCTTTATATATTTTTATTATATAAATAACTCGAATTTATAGCAGTTATAGACAATCGTATGAACTCTTATGTCTTTTATATATTATAAAAGTTTATTCTAAATGATGATCACCGGAACGGCAACCAATAGTTTCGCTTTCGTTTTATTAAAAAAAAGGTTATTTTTCTGTACAAAAGACTAGAATCGAAACAATTGTAATCTTTGGCGAACAAATGGCACACTTTTATACACCGCAGGAGATTCTGTTGGAAATGTTGTCATCAGTTGTGAGACGTTTGTTGGTTGCGATCATAACTGTCGCACAACAAAAGGCACTGCAAATGCATTGCTCTAACATTTTATGCATAAAAACACATTAATTTTTAGTTAATCTAATGTTCCGCCGACTCTTCTCTTATACGATGTGAGCGCTGATAATGTTCACCACTGCCAGAAGAGGGAGAAACAAGAATACTAGTGCTGTCGAGACCAGAGCTGTTCCAAAATCAAACAAAAACTAATTTTATTAAAACGTTAGAACACAATAATAAATATATTATCCGAATACTTTTAAGTCAATAAAAATATATGTTTTGCGAAAAAAAGTTGAGTTAATATCAACTGAAATATTCTGCGAAAGAATTTTATTAATTTAAGTGACATTCAAATCGATTCATTCAATTAAGGACTGGTTTCTAAGAGAATGTGATTAGGGAACTGACGAAAATTCTTAGCAGAGTATACCGTATAGTATACCATAAACTTTATTATAGTCTATGAAACACAATATAAAGACTAAAGAATTTCAATAAAAATAGTAATAATAATGATTTGATGAGAAGCGTTGCGAACATAAGAATAGGATTTAGACATTAGTTTGAATTATTAACAAAATAGAAATGTTATGTTAACTAAATGTGTATGAAATGCAACACAAGATTAGGTGGACTTACATTTGTCGGCCCAATTCTGTGAATGCGGTCGTGTGCGCCAACCTATTAGACATGAAATTCAATGTTCTTTTAGTATTTGACCATTTCATACATCAATTCTGTATTCTGTGCTCACATTTGGTGAACACATAACAACAAAAGCTCGAAAATAATGTTTAATATAACGGAATTTATGACATAAAATATTTTCATAAATAAAATTCTTTTTGATTCCACTCCAGAAGTGAAAGAATAAATAAAAATAAAGGGAATACTTCTTACACTCCAAATATTTCTCATTATTTTCGAGGGCTTTACTTCTATGGGAATTCTCTGTTTATATCGATATTCAGTATTTGCAGGTAAATAAAGGAAAATATTTTGTCGACAATTATGTAAACATAAGACATAAACTTTGAAAAGTGCTTCAAAAGTATTGCAAAAAAGTTTACGCAAAGTTTTCTGAGAAAATTTTCTTCAGTTTTCGGTTCACTTTCGGTGACGGGTCTGAAGTCTAAAAATATAAAGTGTTTTGAGTGCTATTGTTGTGTGACTTTCAAAACGCTAAGCCAAGCAAAACGGAGCAATGCATCGATGAACTTGTGTTACGAATGCAAATATATTGTGAAGCCAGCACTGGCAGCACTGCACTCCACCAACACAGACCATCAGTTCCAACAGTTTCAAAAAGTAATGTCTATGTGTATGGCATCAAAGTATAAATATGTGAATCCATTGTATGGACTTAATGTACAGTACATACAGTTTTATATTTGTATGCATTTCTGTTTTTTGGTGAATAGAGTTGGGCACAACTGTTTCCTCACTGTATATACACATCACATCTCTCTCCGCAACTGCACACACATTGCATACATCCGCACACATTGAAATAGACGGTCATAGAGTGCATATCTGCCTTATATTCCGACTCTTATGTATCTGTTATGCATTGACTGGTCTTTTCTCACGCCTAACGCTTAGCAGAGTTTTGGCTTTACTTCACGACTCGCTTACAAATAAGTCTTAAACAAACAGAAAGCTTTCAATAATAGAAACAGAGGAACACCAGTCTTGAGATGACTGTGTTGTATACAAAACAACTTCTAATCTCATGAAAATAGTTTTGAGCCGATTTTGAGCCAATGTTTATGTCTTGCAATGATTCGAATGACAAATAAAGATTTAGTCGACAAATGAATGTTTTTCTTCACTAATGAGCTGATCGTCGATCCGATCAATCCCTGAGAGACAGACATTAAATAAATTGTATTTAAAATTATATGCCTTTCACTCTAACGAGACGAATATGATTTGTGGGCGGATAGCAAATGGTCTCATCTTTTGACTATCGTATTGTTCTTATTATAGAGGACGGCATTCAAACTCATTTTGATCCCTCTATCATATCATTTGGCAGACAAATGTTTAAAGGAATGGGAGAACACTTTAATTTGGTTTAAAACTTGCTTTATATCAGATGTGGAATCCATTGCAAAGTGACTGATCTCTACTCTTATATTATATACATTTAGGCATACATTCGTCAAATATATTAAGTTATATACATTTCTCAATAATAATAGTAATAATGAGATCTGAGGCCAAACAGTCGCCCCTCAGTCGACCAGACATTGATCTCGTGAAGCGCTCTCAAAGTTTCTAGTGTTGAACCAGTGCTCGGAATTCATATTTCCGCCATGAAATTGAGAATTGCCGATAAAGCCAACGATAAAATTGCAAAAAAGTAATTCTTATGCTTTGCCTCGAGTAAGAAGTTTTATACATAATGTTAAGGGAAAGGCTGACGGAGAGAGAGAATAGCATCGCTTTACTGTGAATACAGTAGTGTTTGTACTGTCGACCCTTCATTGCTATATCTGTCTTATATTGAAGGCTAGGATCGCAAATATTGCCTTCAGTTTGTGATGAGAGCAGAATTTCGATCGAAGTCATGCATGAGTTTCGATATTCTTGAATCTCATATAAATTCATAAGAATTCATAGGTTTGCTATCGTTTACCGATTGACTGAGTTTTGTCGTCTTTGCATATTCCTATCGTTTGGTTATTTAACGTGATTTTACTCATACCTGACTGAATGGCCAAATTTCGAGTCTCCATGTAATCAGTTTTCTCGATAATAAGTCGACACTCGTAATGATCGGTGACATCAATGTCTGAATACGAGTCCTCATAAATCTGTGCCGTCAATACGAGGCTGTATTGACCCGATTGTTGACGAATCAGTGATGTCGTTGTTTTGTCATTTACTTCGATTGCATTTATATTATTATTTGAGTCATTGGATTGTGTTATTCGAAAGAGAGATAATTTGGGCTCCGGATAGACTCCGTCGGCCACACATGTGATGTTCACTCCATTGTGTACATTGAGAGCAGTCATTGTAAACGCTTTTGCTTTTTCTGGAGAATTTCAATAAAAATATTTTTTAATTTAATAAAATTGAGTTCAAATAAAAATAAGACTGAAATCTGAAAATCAGAGGCAATAACAATAACGATGCATGATAAATTGAATCATCTTATAGATTTATCATCATGTTTGTGCTTTCACCATTTGACTCGATATAATCGATGTCACTTTTTAAAGAAGAATTTATCGAAAATCTATAATAAAAAAAATTCTTCAAAACTGTTTGCTTTGAAAAATAAGTTTTGAAAACTGGGTAAAAGATGTTATTTTTAGGGAAGACTTCCATTCATTTAATTAAAAAAATGGCGAATTATTTGTTGGGATTTTTCACTTTGAGAGCTGTCAGTATTCATAAGAAATTCTTTTATCTGATCTAAACTTCTCCTCTCTTTTTATATTTATTTTTCAGTGTTCTCTAATAAAATCAATATTTCAAAGAATTTGTGGTTTCAAATGTAAATACTTTTGTCGTCTCAACAAATATTGTAAGGATTTATAGTCACCAATAAGACAGTCGTTTAAAATTTTATTATATCTCATATTCTGTTCACTCTGCTCTAACGACTCGACATTTTTGGTCGTGATTTACATAAACTCGTAATTTAGAAAACAATTATTTATCATTTCATACCATAGACTATGAGTTCAGTGGTCTTAGTGTCGTGACTGTCCAGTGAGTGAACACTGCATTCGTATTCTCCACTCAAACTGATCGGAGGGCTTATCAGACGAACGGCTCGAAATCGCGTCAATTTATCATCGATTGAGTAATTCTTGTCGACAAAGGGCTCGATTTTATCTGAATACCTTCGAATATCTTTGGCTAAAATCCATTCATATATTGAATTAGGGTCTCCCCTGTGATACCTGTTTTCAATAAATTATCGTAAAATTAGTAAAATTTATTTAAATTTAAAGCCCTACCATTTGAGAACAAATATTCTTTCATTGGGCTCATCCATTTCGAACTGACAGT
Organism: Oribatida sp.; assembly: GCA_034697865.1. Taxonomy (NCBI): domain Eukaryota; kingdom Metazoa; phylum Arthropoda; class Arachnida; order Sarcoptiformes; species Oribatida sp. The sequence continues at coordinate 21,126 of JAQGAR010000012.1, read as the reverse complement.
CAAGAATGACACTTCCAGGCGAACCATTCTCGAGAAACTGGACGGAACTGACACTCGTTATTCGAACGCATTCCACAAAAATATCTGTAAAAGCAGTTTAAAAAGTTATTAGAGGAAAAAACTGACATATTTTCCAATTCAGTCAATAATAAAGAGGAACACAATTGAGAGAAAAGCGTTTTTTCCGACAACAGGTGGTTATCGACAGTGAAAGTAAATTTAATGATTGGCCCGAAGCGTAGCGCCAATGAAGCGCCAAACAGTGCTGACCATAATTAGGTTCCGTTTGAAACCTTTCGCTTAACAGTTGGCACAGAATTCCAATAGTTTTTTACGTTAAAAGAAAGAGCTTTTCATTAGTGAACGTTATATTATATTATATTTCTTTATATTTATTTATGTTTCAAATATTAGTCAAATTGTTTGCAATACATTCCAATTGAATGCAATCCAAATGTATTTCATTGAAGGGAATAACCATTTGGTTGCGCTTTTCCTTTACTCTTAAAGTTTTAGTATTTTTATATTTTTATATTTGTTGGTAAACGCATTACTCGAGAGACAAAATGTTCTTATTTTATGTGATTATGTCTTATGTGTGAATTCAGTTAACTGTAAATCGTTATGTCTTAAGACATAAACCAAAGTATAAATAGTGGAGTCATAGAGTGTAAGTCTAAGGCAGTCTCTGTAACATTAAAATAGTAACCATATTCACAGTTAGTCGCACACAGTGTGAGAGGTCCTCTCAACTGAGTCATACATTCGGAGGAAATACACACTAATTCGGGCCAACTATGGCTGCGATGCAATTAAATGACGTGAAAACGCAAAGACAGCGAAAAGCAATCGAAAGCAGCGAAGAGTGCAGGCGTTGGACACCAATAGTCACTGAGTACTCATAATTGAGACACAAACCCAACCAAAAGTGCATAACTTTATGAGAAGGACAGCAGCGACTGAATGTCCACATAGAATCAGATACTGTGTGATTAGTGGCAATATTGGCTAACCCTTACCTCTGAACAAAGCCGAGCAGTAGACCAGAATCAATAAGTTCGTTGAGAAACTCTTTATCGACATTATTATCGAATAAGAAGTTCACTGAAATAGCGGTTGAGTTATATTCAGACTCTTATTGTGTCCAAAACCAGAGAACGTCTATCGAAGCGGTGTTTTTCGACTAACACTGGGCTAACACTCACTTCTTATTTTCACTTTCATGAACAACAGCTTCACAAATGCGTTAACTAATAATAAACACAGAATAGCACAGAATAGTTGCACACTCGTTCAATAGCCAATTCTCATCGCAGCTCAGAGCAGTTCACTGAGTACTGGATGTTTGGTGGGCTCTCCTCGTGTTCTCAACTGATAGTAGCGAAAGGTAGTGCTAATACGCGCTTTATTTAGCGAAGAGACTCAGCTCTGGGAGCTGTGAGGCAATGTATGAGCTACTCGTCAGTGACTCTCTTGTTGTCAAAAATAAATGAGTTGATTATGAGCTCACATATTGAGTGAGAGCGGAATCACAAGAAATGATGATGAAGTTGGTGTTGATGATGATGACTGTGCTCTCCCTCTAATGCAATAGCAATGCATTGATTCTAAATCGAGATGAACCAGATGTTGGACGCACACCAGCACTGTCTGCCATTGGCTGTTCCAGTGGATACAGTTGGCAAAACATCATTCATTTTTTGTTATGCAAAGTCGTAGGCTCTGTCTTCCCCTTAAGTGGAGTCCCCGGTATAGCCTCTGACAAACCCCCTATTATTTCCTGCCTTTCACATTGAAAAGATGTTACTTTTCAAGTGTTGTGTGGAGTGGAGTAGCCCTTCGCCAAGCAGTCAGTTCAGTGACAGTGCTTTCAAACAGACTTTAATTGAGGTTCAGTTCGTTGTTTAGGACAGACTACAAGAGTTCGTTTGTCTTAAGTCTTATGCATTGGGAGCGTATGACCGGAAACTTATGATTACTTGTGATTTAGCTCTGGGCCAAATCTCAGCTAAATATCATTTACACAATTTTGGTCCTTTCGGTAGCACTAAATCCCGCACATGCCCTGTCATACGTGCTGTGCGTGTGTTAGCTGTGCTCTCTCGATCTCTGTGCCAGTGCTTACGAATGTGCGCTAAACTGAAATAAGGTCTTCAGATTCTGTGGATTCACTCAAGAGATTTGTGTTGGACTCGAAGCCAACAGTTCTATGATTGTGTGAAAAACACAATTCGGTTATCATAAGAGACTTACTCTTTTTGAGCCGCAGTTATATCATATGTAGAGCACTGTTGGCTCTGATCGTCATGTTTTCAGTGCATAAATTTCTCAACATTAGTCATAAATGAGTCAAATTCTTAATAATTAAACTAATTTTAATATTTTTCTACGAAAAGTTGTGCTCTTTTTTTGGCAAATTATTATTTGCTTTGTGTTTGTCATCAAATGTTGAGTCAATTTCTTTTGATTACATCTACTCTGACGGTGGCATCGGTTGTGTCGTTGGCAGACGAGTCAGCCAAAGGTTAGTGAAAGTTACTTCTTTAAAAAGTAAAGCTTTTCTTTTATAATTACACGGGTGAAACACTTCCAAAAAAAAGTTTGACATTCAATACAAGTATGCAAGCATTTATTCGCTCGCATTCACTGAATTTGTCTCAAATGTATACTAGAATTAAATGAAAGCCAGGGTTAAATAGTAGCTAAAATAACACAACAAATATTCCTTGAAAGCAACGCGTCTCTTATTTTGGCGTTAATCCAGTGGATGCTTTAATTTTATAGAAGTCGCCCCCAATTGTGTCTTTATTGAGCCCTCTATTGCTCCCCATAACTCTCTCTAATGGTGTGTATATTACTCTCAGTGTTGGCTCTCTTTTGGGATGAATTATTGATAACCGATTAAAGGAGAGGCAAAAAAAAGTAAAACATTGAAACACTAAAAGTTGTTTTTATAAAATATTGTTAAGTGCTTCACATCTCAAAGAAAGCGAATTGTTGTTAAGGGAAGGGAAGGCAAGAATTCCAGCAAATAGAGTAAGAGTGCAGTCAGTTGTGTGTGTCGTCCAGTGATGTAGAGAAGCCTAATTAGGAGGTCAACAGGAGGAAAGGCCGCTTAATGCTTGCTTTGGGACTACTTAAGCAACCAAGAGATCAATAAAAGGAATCTGACGTGAGCTCGAATATGTTGCCAACAATGGCACAGTCATAATAGCATAGCTATGTTCACCAACACATATAACCCACGACAAGACAAGACAAGACAATAGGATTGTCTAATTGCACGCTTTTCCTTAATTAAGCCAACTCTTCACTCGTAGTCTGTACCAGAGGGAGACCGATGTGACTGAGCACTGGCTATCGCTCGTAAAAATAAAATAAATGTACAGACCGTAAAGCAGGTGCACTCAGCACACATAACATTGACTGCACTCTCGACGACATTCACATTAAGTCAGTTATGTCTTTACGAAAGATGCGATTTATTGGCGAAACAAAAGCCAAACCCTTATTATACTTTTGCCAAACAGTAAAAACCAAGTGTTATATTAAATATGCATGAATTCCAAGTCCAACACGAAAAAGGCTTGCTCCGCATCTAAAAAGGAGCACCACAACAGCCACAAGCACTGGTGTATTCACCATTCATTTGATCTATTGTTCCGCTGAGGAATATATAAACTCAGAGATAGTTATAAATTATGTCTCTGTTTGAGTGAAATCAAGCACATGCAGGAGTTCAGGAGGAAGACAGGGATAGGCAATCTACTGGCAGAGTAGAGTCAAGCGTCAATATTTGTCGTCGAAATGACGAAGACATGAATGCAGATTATAGTAAGATATGACAGAACGTGACCCGACTTCTTATTCAAAGCAATTGTTTTATATTATTTGCCGTTTTGTTTGTGGAAAGGCGTATATATCTGATGAAAATCATAAACCAATAAATGATTGGAGACTAAGGGTATGCAGAGGTCAAGTGTTTATAACCGGCATTATCAAGATTTCCTCTGTAGGCGAGTGTGCTGTCAGTACTCTCAGTTGTGGCTGCCCTGCAATCATGCAATTGTTTTGGTGGCGAACAGTGCATCTCCTGATGCATATATCCTCTGAGAGGAAACGCTCTCTAATGAATAGTAACCACAAGTCTTTATCTCTGATCATCGATGCGTTGAACAGAGACTAAGAAAACACTAGAAATCAGTTTTGTCTTCGACGGAGAGAAACCACAACAAAACACATTTATTGCAGAGTTGGTCCGATTGCGGTCCAATTCAAGCGCTTCCAAAATCAGCCAAACTTTTCCTCAATTCTTATTCCAATAGATATCAGAGTTAAGCCTCACATTTATATCATAGGAGAGGCATAGGATTGACTCACAGAGAGAGCATCGCGTCTGCGATTAATAGCTTATATTAATGCCCTTAAGATTTATTGCAATACGCGTTCGGTGAGAAAAATTGCTAATATATAACATAGACTGTAGAATGCTATACATGCCATACATGCACTCCATTTGAGCCTAAACTACAATCCAAAACAACATAACAATAGCGCACAAAACACTAACCGTTGCTTCAGAACTGGCCATCAGTGCCCAAAAGCTGTCAAACCAAACACTTTTCTACAGCTGACAAGTCATTCACTTTTACTACTATTTTTTAGTCGATGAACCCGTTATTGTTAGAGGTATTGCTGGTCAGTCGGTCGCACTTCCCTGTCAAGTCGACCAGGATGAGTGTGGCGAAGTCTACTTTTTGACCTGGACTAAACTAGAACGCGATGAACGCTGGTCAAGGATTTATATCTTTGCCGACAACATAGAGAAACCAATGAAAGACCTGAGCGGAAGGGCCAGATTCACACTTAATAAAAATGAAGCACAACTTTCGATCAATCATTTGAAAAGTGGAGACGAAGCTCTCTATAAGGTTAGGAACGGTCTAATTATTGATAATAGACATACATTTGTTGTTAGAAAGTCATAAACAAAATGTTATTTTGATTTTAAGTGTGACGTGACATATGTTGCGGGCGGTTCTCCTGGTGGGCAACGGCTCCCAACGACAGGGCTCGGAAAATGCCCGTCCCTGACATTCGTTCGACTCGAAATAATGGGTAATACTGTAGTTCCTAATTGTGTTCACTAATTATGACGAATGGTTTTTGTGCCAAATTTACAACACTTAACAACATTTGACTCGTATTTTCAGTAAAACCTTCGAAATCATTCATCGAATACAAAAATTCTCAAATAGAGAATGGAAATCAAGTGGAAGGCATTGAAGGCGATCTCCTGAGGCTCGCCTGCATTGTGATAGGAGGCAAACCCATTCCCACCGTCAGCTGGAAAGCGATTGACGCCACCGGTGATTCCAAGACCATTGAAGTGAAAAACACTTCTTTCGCCGACAATATAACTCGACTCGAATTAACCAAACAATTATCGCGAACTGATTTAAAGACTCGATATGAGTGTCACGTCCAGCACCCGGCCGTCAGAAATAACTCAATGGATGCGTACGCAGTGATTGATGTCAGCGGTAATTGTCTTCAAAAGCTTCTAATCTTTTTCTAACAAAACTTTTTGCCAATAAATAAGAAGTAAATCCGAACTCAAAATGAAAAACTTTTTTCTCTTTTCTGATTAAAAGTTGGCGCAAAGTCTTTAGAAATAGTGGGTCCGAGCGATCAGATCAAAGAAGGAGATGTGGCTGTCATGCAGTGCATCGCATTCTCCAGTAAACCAGAAGTGCAAATAGTCTGGAAAAATGGGTAATTCGTTGATATGAGTCTATTGTAACGGATGTATTGAAGACTTACATCCAATATATCTTATCGACAATATATTTGATGCCGTCCTCTATTGTCTCTATACAGGAGTCAAATTATAGACAGTATTGTTAAGAGCGAAGTCGAGGCCAACAGCGATGGAGAGACGCTCAACACTCGATCTTATTTAGAGGTTCGAGTCTCACGTTTTGATCATCTCAACGAAATTGAATGTCAGGCCATAAACATAGCGATGAAGGAACCGATCAAACGATCGATTGAACTCAAAATTCAATGTAAGTCCTAAAGCCGGCGGCAAAGCTTTCTTTTCTTGTTTTATATCTAAGTTCTCAATATTTATCGATACAATTGTTTTGTTTCTCTGAAAAGATGCGCCCACTGTTGTTATGGAGCCTAAAAACGGACTTACAGTCAACGAGAGCTCAGATATGGTTAACATTTACTGTACTTTCAATTCAAATCCAACAGAACTGATAGAAAATGAAACCAAATGGTATAAAGACGATCAACTGCTCGACACGGAGTATGGACAACATTATATGAGTTCACTCTCCGGATACCCCATCCTTACAATTGTAAATCCGCTGCGAAACGATTCCGGTGCTTACTTTTGTTCTGTTGCTAATGATATTGGAATTGGAAAACCAGAAGAGCCAACAATAATGAATGTGTTGTTCCCTCCATCAGTCAATCTTGAGATATACCCAAATCCCGAACAGGGATTTACTATAAAAGAAGGCGACGATATTCGTATGATTTGTGCCATAATTGAAGGCAATCCACTCAATGCCTCCAAAGTTAAATGGATGAAAAACAGCGATAAAACTATCAGTGAATTAACGGGCACTGAGAATAGCCCTCAACATGAAATTACCTGGCTTAGTATAACAAGAAGTATGAGTGGCAATTACACGTGTCAAGCCATTTCGGAGGCCGGTGTCGGTCCTATCAGTAATACCATCCAAATTGACGTCAGCTATCCTCCGAGTAAAGCATTGATCAGACAATTGAATGGAATTAATGCAGTGAAAGGACAGAATTTGACTCTTGAATGCATTGTTTCTGATTTGGGAAAACCTTCGACTCTCGTTGAATATCAGTGGGAAAGTTCGGACGGAGTCCTCTTTCCAGCAAAAGGACCTATTCTTCATTTAATTGATTTGGGTTTATCTGATCTGACAAATATCAGTTGTGCGGCCGCTAACGAAGTCGGAATCGGACCAAAGGGTATATACCAAGTGTTGCCTTTGGCTGCCCCCCAATTCATTGAAACTCTTCCCCCTATTGTTGGAGTTAATGAGAAAGCATTAAACAAAGTGTCGTCAGTGGATGTGAGTGTTTCGTGTCGTGTCGAGTGTTCTCCTATTTGTCAAATATATTGGTATAAAAATAGTGAACTCATAGATAACTCGTCGATGTCTTATACCATCAAAAACTCAGTACTTCCCCAAGAATTGAATTTAAATCGCTTTGAATCTGTCGTTTCGACTCTTATATTCAATTTGAGTGCTTTGTCTCAATTGGATCGCAATCGAGGCACTAATGTCCAGTACTCGTGTGTTAGCAGTGATAACGGCGTCCGACCGGGCTCTCCCGTCTCCTCCAACACTACTTTTATGGTCGAATGTAAGTATCGATTGATATATTGAGAAACTGACGAAAACTTATAAATAAATTAAGAATACATTAATAGAGTATTCGTTTTCTATTTATATATCTCTCAATCATTTTTCAAAAAAAAAAATTATTAAAAATTTATTTATCGAAAATGGGAATCTCTTTCTCCTAATGCTCTGCAACTGATGTGCGACACAAAAAAAAAGTTTGTTTTAGTTTTGATTTATAGCTCACTTGCTTTGCGACCCAAAGATCTGTACATTAGTTCACATTTTAATTAATTATTTATGAAATGTAATAAAAAATAGTTTTCATTTTCCTTCCATTGCTTTTAGATTCTCAGGTCTTTGAAACTTTAAAACACAAATCGATTGAAATTTCGCTCAGATTTTGGTTTTTAATTGAATCGATGGCTCGTAAAACCGAAATCCATTTATTAATATATTATTACAGAATATTCTGATTTTTAACGTTAAAAATTAATAATAAATAAGACCTTAAGTTATTCGAAACGTATTGATCGCAAAATATTCTCAAAACTATGGATATCTGAGCGTTCTTTGAGCAAAAAAATATAAATCAAGAGAAAATGGAATTTTAAGTAATTTGAAGCAAAATCTAAAAATACTTAAGCAAAGCGACCGAATAAATAGGTTAAGAAATGAGGGAAAGACTTTCTCAGCGTTTAGTTCTGGTAGTAGTTGTGGTGTCAATGCATTAAGTTTTTACTGATTTTATAGTTGACATAACTCATAGTCTCTGAATTAGCCGCAGTCGGGTTGTGCTCATGAACTCTGATCGATACTGTTTAGCATCGCATCCGATATTCTGATCGAATGACAGAATGAAATTTTAGGCAAATTAGTCGTTTCCCAAATACATGTGAGCACAGTCTAGAAGTTATCAGTGAGCGCTCTATTAACTCGCCTTTAATACAATGAAAATAATCTCTATTTAAATGACTTTTCCTTCAGATCTGTTGAAAGCTTTTAACCGATTTTTCTTTTCTCTACAATTTTCGTCAGTCTTTTCGATGATATTGTCGTTTGAGAATTGAATTGATATCTAAAATATTTTATAGAATTATATGAAATGTTATATTTTATCGAAGAATTGACGCAATTCTGAGTTTGATTCTCATTCGTTTTGCTTTTCAGACCCTCCGGAGAACATGAGATTAAGTCCAAAACGTGTTGATATGGTAGAAGGCGATATTCCACCCGAGATATTATGTGAAAGCGATGCTCTGCCGCCACCGACTTATCGGTGGCTCTCCTACTCTTCTTTAGTTATTGCTGACACACCATTATTATCACTTAACACTACAATCCGAAGAGATAGAGCCGGCACATACACGTGTATTGCATCAAACCGTCACGGAGAAAACAGACTCGATTTATTAATTAACGTTCTATGTAAGCCATCAAATTCTCTCTCTCTCTCTCTCTCTCTCTCTCTCTCTCTCTCCTATCTTTCTTCTTCTTTTTAACTCTATTTGTGTCCATTTTTCTATTGTTTGTGATATTTGATGCAATAATTCAAACATAGCGTGAAATTTATGTATACTTTCCTTTCCTTTCATCGCAAACAAAGATTTTATTTCATTTCTTGAGTAACTCTTATTTACTAATTTAATGCAATTGCTTATCAGATGCTCCGTATTCTAAGCTCTATGAGAGCCGAACAGATAACCAGAATGAGATAGAGTTGATATGTGAAGTGACGGACGCCAACCCTAACAATGACCTGTCATTCAAGTGGTCTCTAAACGATTCATTGCTAAACGAGACAATGAATATCCAAATGGTTAGATTCGAAGGAATGAAATCAAAGATTATTATTCCTGTAAACGATGATTCATTATTCGGGAGTTGGAGCTGTGCTGTCTCTAACACCGTTGGGGACAGTGAGCAGAACTCAACACTGTTTGTGACAAAACCGTTGCCTCGTGAGTGAAATTATGGATGAAATCTCGGAATTAATCTAACTTAAATGTGATGTTTGTGTTGCAGCATGGTCGCCCGAAGAGCCCATAATAATGATATCGTTGATAATCATAGCCATAATAATTACATTTATTGTGATATTATTAGTGTTGATATGTTTGATGAGAAGACTCCGTCGAAAACAAGGTTTGCAAACGATATTACTTAACAATAGTCTAACGAAGACGTGCTTTGCATGTGTTGTCGCCTAACCGTCCCTTTGCTGACCTTTTTCTCCGTAGAGTCGACTCAAGTTTCTGCAACACGAGAAAAGTAAGTTTAATGCACTCCACTAATAACTAACAACTTTTATAAAGCCTTTAATATAATGGAGTTTAGTATAGCGTGTAATGCATCGGATCTAAGCATAACTCATATAATATAATATTTAACGTAAAACTAAAGACCAGAGCATATCCTGAATAGCATTAGATTTGCATTTTCTTAACTTATTTTAATGCACTGCAGTCCAGATGGAAGCCGTTCTCCGACGCCCTCATCTCTAAGCAGTCATTTATCATCAAATCAAGGTATGAATGAATGCCATTAAACGCTAATAAGTCTAAAAACCAAATAATGCTTTTATGGCTTATATTCATCTGAATTATCACAAAATCAATGCATTGACTAATCGATTGGCATTTGTTATGTTTTGCTTTGCTATGCAGTAATCACTTACAAAAAAGTCGAAATGAACCCCAGGTTCAAACGAAACGACAAAGTAATGGGTGAGATATCTCTTTAATTATCAAACAATCATATGCTGTGAATATCTCTTCAATTGTCTCCAAACTTATTGTCTCATTGTTTCGATGCCTTTATTTCTCAAAAGATGTGATAAAAAACGACGGAACCAGAAAATTACCGCCAAATGACAGCCACGACCCGAATGGTGAGACCGCAAACAGAGAGATGTATGAGAATATGCCGTTTCAAAGAAAGGTATGTCAACTCTGCCCTCTTATTAATATTGTTTGGACAAAATTATTGATCGATTAATGTGTTTTCGTGTTATAACTTATAAGACACAGAACTGTATGCTATCGAACGGCGCTTATTATCCGCAATACAATGAAAATATGGCTGAACTAACCCGAGAACTGCGTAGAACCCAATCGGCCCGATATCACAATCATATTCAGGTCTAATCAGTGCTTTTGTCTAACAAATGCTTTTAAAACTAACCAACGATTTTGGATCCGAACAGACGTCGGGCCAAAGCATATACAGTATATATGAGCGGAATGTAGTTTACGCTGACTTACAACTAACGACTGAAGACAACAAAAGTCATTTTGATATTTGCCTCAAAAGCAATCAAAGCTCGACTCATATTAATAGTCATAACACAAACCATAACAGTCTTAACAAATATAAAAGTCATAATAACAGTCATAACCGCAACAATTGCGAGTATGCGGTCCTCACATTCGACAGCTCGCCTTCACCTCCCAGTATATGCTGATATACTTGACATTTGTGTAGCCCTTCGGTTCAGAGATGGATGACGTTCTCTACGCAGACATGTATGACGACGTCAAGAGTGGTAAAATCAAAGATCCCAGGATCAAACCACCCCTTCCACCAAAAGGAGAGCCTACAAACGCGAAGCCACCAAAGAGACCACCAAAGACAAAGACTAAGAAAGCCCTTTAAATGCTGTGATAATTATTTGTTAATATTATTGGCCGGTAGTGCCGGTTATGCCATTGCTCTCAAAGAATATAATTATTTATTTAAATTTTAATTAAAAGATATCTCTTATGCAAAATGACATTCAATTCTAGCGAATGGTCTCATTCTTTGCGGAAAAGATTTTAATGAACACTCGTTTCGAATAAAATAAAACATAATAAGAGAAATATCTATTTTCGGCCTCTTTTTCAAAGCTGTTTGTCTTTATATTGCGATTACTATAAGTTTTGAATAAATGTAAGATAATTTTGAAATTGAAGTTTTGCTGGATTTGAATTTTCTCATTATATTCCTGTTGTTTGTAATACTCATACAAATTGAAAACTTTGCAAATCTTTTTCCAAAAGAAATTAATATTAAAAGTAATTTTAATTTACTTCTAATGAGTTTGAGTTGAAAGCAATTATTTCAAACGAAGAGTGAGTTTGTAATCAAAATTAAATTTCCGCCGAATTATGTTTTTGTCATTTCTATGAAATTATAATTCATATAAATTTTAGGCAATTAATGACTGAGTCGAGTCGACTCAATTTCCTCGATTATAAAAGTGCTGTTTGTTTGAACAGATTTGAAAAACAGAGAAAGGAATATATTTTTTCATTCAATTACTTTCGCATTAAGACCTGAAATAAAAACAAAACCCAAAGTAATGGCAACTGATTTGGCGAACACGCAATGAATTCTTTGCCTTTTTCTCCAATAATAACACAGAAGTGAAGAATTGGCATATTTTCCGGTTGTTTGCAATCGAAGACTTTGTGCCAAAACTTAGTCATTACATTGAATTCAAATATCAAATGTTGAAAATCAATGGAAAGGAGTCTCATATTTGACATACATATCACCAGTGATTCAATTGAGATAAACTTAGAACTGCTTTGCATTCAATTTATTCAACAGTTAAAGAAGTCGTTGTCTTTGACTCTACTTTTGAAATGTTATGTAAATTTTGAAAAAGAATACGACATTTGAATGTAATTTTGTCTTCAGAAGAATGAAAGCCTTCTTATCTCGAAAGCAATTGAGTTACAAAATGACCAAAAGTTTATAGCCTTTTCGCCAAACATTTCTAAAGGATTTGTTTGTTTTCTCATTTATTTATTTCCCATTATTTGAAGGCAAAGGACAACAGAACTACTTTTTATAGGTTAATAAAAGTTTGTCAAAGTCTACAAGATTAATTTTATCTTCTGTTTTGTTTAATCCGTTTGAAAATTTATCTCTTCTGCCGAATGGAGTACTAATTCTCTTTTACTATGAGTTCTATTTTTAATTCTTGGCTCAAATTTTTGTATAACTGTTGCGAAAGTAAAATATTTTTCTGAATCATTAGTGAAAATATGCGACGCTTTCATAACTACGACAGGAAATGGAGGCAACTTTTATTAACTAATGAATTGACTTTAATATGACTCTTAACTAATTCTTAACTCATTTGAATGAGAGAACAGTTGCGACCGAATGTAAAAGTCATCTTAAAATTACAAACATTTTTCACATCTGTTGAAAGTCAACGAAGAGTCAAATGTGTTGTTTGTAGGGTTGGACAAAAAGAAAGAATCTCAGCTTGGGAGAAATATTTCTAGAATTATTTCTCGTGTTTTGAAAGAAATATTTCTCAAAAATTTCTCTCTATGGGAAGTCCACATTAAAAATTTAATAAATAGCTAATTTGTTTAATTATAAATATTTGCATCAATCCCACTACACATATTTTTTTAGGGTTGATGAATAATAAATTCATCAATAAACTTATTTAAAATAAATAACCTAAATCATTAACAAGTTTAATATCTTACATAAGCCTTAACTTAATTATTGAGCGCCGCCTAACGGCGTTTGGTATATTTACTGAGCTATTTTATTGAGCTATTCAACTTGAAATTTTAAACTAACTTCTGAAGATTACGATAACTCACGGAGGCACTCCGCGTGGCAATCTGGTTTCCATTGAAAATTCTCTCTTCTAACATATCTAGCTAAAAGTGTGTATAAAGAACTTAATACGCGCAAACTCCTCCCTAAGTTGTTACTCACTATGGGAAGTCCACACTTGCAAATATATAATAATTGATTTATTAAGTATAATGCATATTATACATTATCATATAAAATATTTTATAATTTTAATTAATATTTTTAATGAAGTTTGAAAATTTTGAGATGTTTTTAGACACTTTACTGAAAAATGATTACAAATCATATTATTTTATATTATTTTGCATTCATTTAACAAATGAAACTTGTTTTTTGTTTTGGTTATTTTTAATTTTAGGTTTGTCAATCAATTACGCATTGAATTTAATTACGTTGAATTTTTCTTTCTTCAATGGGAAGTCCTTATATAATTCGTGTTTTTAATTCTTATATAAGCTTTTAGTGTTTATTTGACTTCATTGCATCCAAAGATATTAGTATGAACCCAATTATTCCTTTAAATATCATTTTATTAAAAAATTTCTCCAAAAAGAAACGACTTTTTCCCAAGAAGAAACTTTCTAGAAATATTTCTCGAGAAACTTTCTAAGAAACTTTCTTTTGGCCAACCCTACTCTCATCAAACTTGTCTGAATCAGAAAATTTCGTCAATTTTTAGTGATTTCAAAATACACATTTATGAAATTTTTTTTTTGTTGGACAATCCTCCTAAAGTAATATGCCTTGCACATTCCTGTAAATAAATAACACAATAAACTTGTTTACACTGAATATGCAAATTTAGTTCATGTAATGTGTTTTCGAATTCTTTCCTCAAAATTTCATTTTTCAATTCAAAATAAACCGAAAGAGGTATTAGATTCTTTCAAAAATAATCTTGTGATCAATCAATTTATTGTTTAGGAACTCTTGAAAAGCGGAGCTTTTATGTAAATTTATAACACTTTTAGAAATCATTTATTGATTGGAGTATATTAATGATTCAGGTTTTTGTTTTATTATTTCTTCTAAATTTTATATTCTTAACATAATTAATGAGTAAGTTTGAAAATTTAACTTGATTCTTTTGATTTAATTTGGGACAGAATTTTAATAACTAATAATTTATTAGTTGGATTTAAAAGTTAATCTTTAGAAATAGTAATTAGCCCTTCAAGATAACAATTCAAGATAACATTGTAACAGTGATTGGAAGGTAGGGATACCTCAAATACCCCCTAAAATGTTATCTGAAAAGAATCCAAAATTGCCCGGGAAACGGGATCTCATAAAACTTTCCAATAGTTCTATTAAAATAAAGTTCATGGTTGATCACTAGGCCTGTAGAGGTCTGAAAATTGTGCTATACTCTCTAATAGAGAGAGTCTCTATATAACGCAAGAAAAAAACTCGTCCCCTGAATCACTGCTATCATCATTCATTTTTATAACCTGGTGTTAGAGTGAAAAGCTTAATAGTTTGACAATAATCTGACCAACCTTCAATACTATCTTCAATGAAAACTATTTTCAATGATAAATAAAAATTGACTGAATTTAGCGATAGATTAAGGAATGCGTGAAAAGATTTCATCAAAATTGCAAATTTGGAAAATTTTGAAATAAGATTCTCGAAATGGAAACTATTTATTAGTTTTCTCTTTCTTTGAACCTTCAGTTACTATTTCAGTAACTAATGATTTGCTGTTTGTCTGATACTGAGTTCATCACTCCTTCGATCCGTGATTTGTGTCATCACTTCAGTGACTATTCATAGCTTTCATTCGATCAAAACATTGAAACTAAATGTTTTAAAATAATTTCGAAATCAAACTTAATATAACTTTCATTTAATCAAAAACATATTGAAGAGAGTTAAGCATAAAAATTATATTAATCGTTATTTAAGACAAAATAATTGTTGTAATTACATGGTATGAACTGCGGGCGCCTTTATTCTCAACATTACAACCAATTTTTGAGTCATTAAACGCAAATTTCCATAACTTTATTAATAATTAGTTCATTAATCTTAAAATTTAAACCATTTTCGCCAAATATTCGACTAAATCATAGAATTTATACATAAATATTAGTTTTAAATAATAATTTTCTTATGTTTTCAATTGTTTGAGTCATTTATTTTTGAAATCCATGGGTTGCAGAGCGGAATCATATTAACCACTGCTTCACAAATGCCAAGTATTTCTTCGGCATCTTTTGAAACAAGTTAAATTAAAATTAATTTGAATTAAACACATTTGAAAATAATTGATTTGAAATTGGACTCACTATTAAGAGGACGATCAGCTCGTTTGCCAAAAATGCTGCCATTGAATGGAGGTTTGCGGTACCCGCCCTCACACATACCGATAACAAAGACCAGTACCAGAAAAAGAGCAGTCAATTGAAGAAAACTGTGAGAAGACATATTTGAGTTTTATTGAGATTTCTTTGTCTAACAATTTCTTAGATATAAAGACTTGTGTCTAAAGTCAAAAACTGTTGTGAAGAATAACTTTTGAATCCCTTCTTTTATACTTTGGTTTTGGGGCAGACGAAGACTGATCCACGCAAACAAATGCCGTATAATTAGGTTTCGACACATGATTACAATCAATGAGTTCTAATCTCCGGAGAAATCTATTAGAAAATTGATTTATTCCACGAATATATTCTTTTTTGGGTTTAGGAATAAATATTGCTTTACTCTTAAATTATAAGAAGGGTCAACATTAAATTGCCTAACTAATTTGATTAGGATCTTTTATTTAAGACTCGATTTTTGTAGACGAGTTCTCTCAAGGGATTTCAGTTTCCTTTAAATTCATGATAAAAACAGATCAAACAGACATCATCATCAACCACAGACTAATTCTTGAAAAATATGTTTAGGTTTTAAAATTATAATCAGGGACGTGCAATCGAGGTAAAACAACTATAACTAGGGTTGGCTGAAGAAAAAAACATGTATAATGCATCGTGTATTTTTCAGTAAAATACAGTGAAAAATACAAACTCCTTTTCGAGAAAAAAACAAGATGGCGGAAAAATACGTAGAAATATGAATTTTGACAAGTTTTTTTCAAATTATTTTATAAAATATAATACTTTTTCAAGTAAACATGATGAAATATTCAAAATAACAAACATAATCTCTAATAAATTTAAAATTAACAGTGAGAAATATAAATTCATATTGATAAAAAGACATTACGTCACCAAGCATGACGTTAGTGTCTTTATTAAAATCGTTAACATGCAAAATTAATAAAATTTTCACCAAAGAAGTCTCTAACGCCCTCTTTAAAGGTGGAATAGCCCTCTTTTAAAATTAATTTTACTCCTTGGCTATCCCTGTATAAATTTTATATTAAAAGTATTCAGGAAATTTTCCCGTTTCTAACGAAAATGGTCAAAATCATGTATTGAACCCAATTTAAAATATATAAAAGTTAATTTACCCTATTTTAACTTGATTTAGAAGTATTTAGACGAAAACTACATCTACATTACATAATATTAACTGTGCAGAAGAAAAAAAACGAAACTTTCACTGAAAATTACTGAAAAATACAAAGCCAAAAGAAAAAAACATGTTTTATTCCAACCCTAACTATAACAAATATAAATGTCAACCTGGATTATGTTAGGCTGGCGACTAATCATGGCATAATTCCATTTTTCACAAGAAGAGTTGCGCAAATATATTTTCAGAATTGACCTAGTATATATAGATATAAATTCTAATAATATTTAAAATAATTAAACTTGCTTGATTTATAGTTTATTTAGCAGAGGATTTTATAATTTCATGTATAAAGGGTATCGCCATATTTTAACATCCATGTTTAACAGCAACTGTGAGGAATGAAGGTATACCATAGGAAGTCGTCTATCTAAAATAATCCAGTTTAACATTAATATTTGTCATAATCCTGTTACCTCAACTTTCTTTAAAAGCATCTATCTACATATATTGATTATAATAATTCACATTTTTTTATTTATTAAACAAAAATTACAGATAAAGTAAATGTAATATTGTCTGTTTTGCATCCTTAAAACTAGATCAAAATTTTGTTACAATTTTCCATAGAAAAGTATCTTTCGATCAATTGTTGAGTTGATCTAAAAAAATGATTTTCAATTCAAAACAGTGTTTAAAAACCTAAATGATAAAAAACAAATTAATTTAATAATATTAATAATAAGAGAACTGAAAATTAAATGTAAAAGAGTGAAACATTTTCACCAATAGTTTCAATAAATCGACAATTATTTGAATAATAATTTTATTTCAAAATTTGTTAAAATTACAGCTCAAAACTCAGAATTTGTACAAAGAATTGAATTTTGTTTCAAATTCTTTATTTCTATGGTTTTTATTTTTGGTTGACTTAGAGTCTCATCATTTATGACTTAATCTCAACTTTCAATGACTGTAAATAATCGAATAAATTCTCTTTAATTCTAACTAAAAGCCTCAAAACTAAAAGAAATCTCAAAGAAGTTTAAGAAAAGATCGGGAGCTAAGAATCATTATTAATATTTGGAGGCAATTGACCCTCGATTACAAAATTCGAGTTTTCAAGAGATTGAAACAAAAGTCATTTATTTGTTTTCATTATTTAGAAAATTAAAGATTAAAGTCTTATAATTTTCATTCAAAGAGGAATAATAGTAATTAATGAGTAATAAAAAGCACACAAAAGACTTCCGAAGCCATTGATTATCAATAGCTTTACAATCAATTAATGTTAATAATAGGAATGCATAACAGTATTTGTATTACTTTTACAATTAATACATAAATAATTGGACGGAATTTTATATATATTATTATTGAATGATCAATAAATCGACAAATCAGTCAATAATTTACAATTCATTTTTAAATTATTTCACTCATAACTCTCAGTTCATATGATTTCTGATCTGAAAATGAGAGCCAACCCTAAAGCCAGGGTTTCTGACAAACACTTATTAGCTGTCATTCAAATTCTTTAATATAAACATTTAAGGCATAAATATCTTAAGTATTATATAATGTTTTGGTATTTTTCTTCGTCATTTCAATCATATATTAGAACTTTAATTACAATTATGATGTTTGTAATCATTTTTACTAGATTAAATTCTCTGAAATACTTATTTTTATCGTTATTATTAGAATTATATACTTAATCCTTATATTATATAATTTATAATGAATTTAATTAAACGACTGACACTTCTGTCAAACATTTGAACTAATATTGAAAAAGTGAAATATATTTAGAGATTAAGAATTACAATGAAAATAATAAAATGAGAAATGTTGACATGGACATTTACTTTTTTTTATGCTTTTAGTAAATATATTAAACATTTTGTTCGTACGAATCGAATCGTCTGTTTGTATGAAACAAATATATGTTTGAGGGAAAGGTTTGTTTTAGAGTTGTTTTGACATTTAATATAAGAGTCTTGCTCAATTAACGTTTGAAATTTGGGTTCTGTCTTATAAATTTCTAATGTTATTCAATTATTTAACAAGTGCATTAATGAGCAAAGGTCACTTTCATATGCCATCCAATACTTATACCAGTTTTGGTTACTTAATCTTAAATACAATTTTGATGTTAAATCTAATTGTCTTAAATTGAAAATTGGATTACATTATGAGCACCAGTGAAGTGATTCGTCAATACAATCATAAAAGACAAGCCTTTCTTAACAAACTTTAATACTACTTTCCAGTCTTACGTCAAATCACTGTCCAATTGAGGAAATATTTGAAGACTAAACTAAACTAAAGTTTTATAGATTGAAGGTTTGAGTCAGAATATGATCTATCATTGATTAAAGATTTATGAAAAAAAGGAAAAATCTTCATATTTTGAACACATTTTACGCACTAAAATGGGAATGTTTTGTATGGCTTTAAATAATATTAAGAATATTTTGGAATCGATGGGAAAATGAATTTCTTTCTCCAAATAATATCTCTTTTTTCTTCTCATAAATAAATGGTTGAATAAAATTATTTAAAGATTTTATAAACTAAGAATTTCATCAAATATTAAAATTATCTCAAAACATAAATATCTAAAATGAATTTTAACTTTCATTATAATTTAAATGTCAATAATTGTTGTATTTTAAACTAAATATTTAATTAATAATATGTTATCAATCAATTAAAAATGTCGAGTCTTTTACTGAGAACTCATTTCCAAATATAAATTAGTTATCTATCAATCATTTCAAACAATTTGATAAAATGTTTAAATCAAAATCCAAATCCAAAAGATCTTTTCCTTATTTAAGAATATTTCAATAAAAATAAGAAAAATAGTTGTAAATGCATTTCGTCGTACACTAAACTAGATCATTTATAAAGCAAAATTAAATATAATAATAGATTATATGAATACAATTAGCAATTCGGAGAACAGGACTTATGGATTGATTTTAAATATAAAGTCTAAAAATATAATCAAAATTAAATGGATTATAATTATTATTATTCAGTTGACTCTAATATATTCTAATTATATAATTGATATAATTTCCATAAAAATGGGACAAAACTACTGAATAATAAATTAATAAAAATTTAAAAGTTTGATAATTATTATAACCGATTGCATAGACGACGAATCACACGAAACGGTTGAATACAAACATTAATTTTAGACAATTTTCAACAAATAACCACATTTTAAGACAATCGGCTAAGAAATTGGTCCTTTGGTTTAGGGAACTGACGGTAAGTACAGTACTTATATAATACATGTATTATATAATACAATATACATATAATTATAATAAATTGTCAATGAATTTATTTAACATTTATTTACTGATAGTTTTCTGAGTTATTATTCACTGATATTAACCCATAATTTAAAATTAATTGATATGTCTTTCTTGAAAACAATTAGTGACCCTAAAGGCCAACAACTGTTTGAATCAAAATTGTTTATCACTTTTCAAATATCATCTAAAGAGGAGTTTCTTTGATGAAAACAATAATTTATATTGGAATGCATAATAACAAAGTCGTTTCAAAATTATTAGAGGTAAGGATATGAGCAAATTTAGGCCAATTTGAGGCACAGCCACTTTTGAGGCTTGGTTTAGGAGAATAAATAGTATTTGATATTTAATTTCAGTTTTTCATCATTTTTATGAAGAATTCAGTAATTTATTGTCGGTTTAGAAACTAATAAATTTGAATATTAGTTCTGAAGTCCAGTTCTTATTATTATTAATACTGCATAAGAATCAGTTCATATCAAATAGATTTACAATGTTTGCCGATTCACAACATTCACAGTTCATTTGTTATTAAAATTATTGAATTCTCTGAAATTTATATCATTCTCGCGAAACCTGTAAATGAGAAAGATACATTTGTTTTAGTTTTTCATCAAATTTTGAAATCTTTGAAAGATAGGAAAATAGGAATAAATGGACGGTTTGAATGGATTGAATTAAGTGATTGCTATCAAGTAATTAATGGCTTTTGAAATATTAGTGAATAAAATTAGGAAATAATCGGAGCAAATCATATCTCAATTAAATCCACGACAAACACTACAAACAAAGTTTAATTAATTGAATCCATACATAAGTTTAATGCATTGATTAGAATTTGATAATACAGTAGACGCCATCAGATTAGACCATTAATTATGACATTGGTATTGGCATTGATATTGATATGGCCAATAATATACAATGTTTGAGTCCGGTGTCCCGCAAACTTTTATCTAAGTGATTTCAAACAAATAGATTCAGGGGCATTCTGGTTTTTGTTGTTAGGGATTCAAGGCATATTTTGGTTATTGAGGGTCTACTGTATTATCACAAAAACAATAAATGGATGTGCGCTGTAAGAGATAGGTGTCAGCATAGGAATCATTGGTAGGAATGCTTACAGAAATGGTCGTTTGCGAGACTTCTCCCATTTTATTTTTGGCGTACTCAATTCTCATTCCACCCCGATCTGAAGAAAATAGAACATAACCTTGCAGTGCATTCATAGCATGTGAGGCTAAACGTATATCCTATGAGATTAAGATTAAAGGATAACTTGACGCCAGAGTCAACAAATGTTTCGATACAATTAT